>VZTF01007679.1:4456935-4548658 GCA_013397755.1 Cnemophilus loriae
GCCCGCGAAGCAGCGCCCGCCGGTAGGTGTGCGGGGCCAGGCAGCTGCGGCCCGCGGGTGGAGGTAGAGCGCCCCGTGCTCTGCCTTCCGAGCGCCGGGAAGGGGGGCCGCGGCTCGGGGCTGGCGGGCAGCGCTGGCGCGGGCGGAGGACATCAGAAACTGGAGCCGAGGAAACCCAAAGCGAAGGCAGGTGGCCCTGCCGGCGGAGCTGGGGCCGCCGCCTGCCCCTCGGTGCCTGCGGAGCGGGGCCGCCCTCGGCTGCGCGCCCCGACGGAGCCGAGGTTCCCCTCCGCGCTCCGGCCCTTTCCCCGGCCGAGGTCGTGGCACCGCTCCCAGCCTAGACCATCTGTCTCGAGTGTGGACCTGTTCCCCTCGGTGCTCGCAGCCTCCCTCAGGGCCGTTCTCCGCGGAGGGTGTTGGTGTCCAGCACCCCTCGGGCATGTGCGGCTGTGCCCGTGCGAGCGGGAGCGGGTCGGGGCTCTTCGGCTGCGGAAGGGTTAACGCTCATTAGTAGCAGCACGGGGAAGCTGCTCGTATCCACCTACCCCTCAGCTGCTCCATGTAATTACTCATGGTTTGGATTTTTTTCTTGCTTGGGTCCGCTGAATTGTGCTGCTTTTGAAACGTTTTTCTGCGGTTAAGATATTGCAAGGCAAACAAAAATCGCTCGCTCGTCTTTCTGTTGTCGCGTTTGAATATGCTATGTAAATTGTAGGTTAAAAAGATTCAAATTACATATTTCCATGCAAAGTGGATTTTTGTGTTGATACCCGACCAGACAGCCTTTTCTCTGCCCATTTGTTTAGTTCATGTGTTAAATATTCTTTCTGTACTGCAGCTCCGCTTTTCTCTATTGGTTTTTGGTAATTGTTTTGTGGATTAACTGGTTGTAATCAGCCTCAACGTTCCTGATTTTTTCTTTCCCATGGCTTAAACTTTTTGAGACTTCAGGTTTCCAGACACACAAAAGTTTAAAAAATGCTCGACTGCTTGACTAGATCAGGTGATGCTTTGCAGCTTGTGTCTTCTCATGCTTTAGTTGTGCCTTTTGCTGGGAAATATCCTTGGGATAATATTGCAGTATTGGTTTGAGGGCACTTTTAGTACTGTCAAGGCAAAAATTTGGCAAACATTGGCATTTCTTTACTTGTGAATCAGATGGGAATCATTCTTGTCTTCTGTGAAATGTGTATTTTCCAAATTTACTAGTCTGGGCAAGTAAATTTCAAACTACAGGTTGCTTGGAGAATGCTTGCGTTCGCTAATTCTGGCATGTGACTCTGATTTTGTTTTTTCCTTTCTCTGCCGAGGTGATGGAAACATACCTTGCATTACACAGACAAGTGAGATCTGGACTTTACCTTAATATTGTCCAGATAAACAGGTTTATTTTAATAAAGTTTGTGTTATCACCAAAAAGCTGGAAGAGCAGTTTCCTCCATCTCTATGAGATGTCTTGTGCAGGATTATGCAACGCATCAGACTTTCCTGAATACTTAGTTTCCTAATGGCTAGGTTCTCTCTTCTCCAAGAATTTTCAGATTTGATTGATTATAATTTAAAGCAGTGTCTGCTATGAGTTACTTTGTTATGTCATGCTTTTTTTAGGTAAATCTTTGACCTTTTCTGTATATTATTAAAGGTTTTTCATTATATTCCTATGAAGCTTTAAAGTACAAAGCAAGTAGCACTAACTCACTAGCGGATCTAACATACAGATTTCCTTCTATATAGGAATATAGCCGGCAACTTTAGTGATCTCTGCTCTTTTATAGTTGTGGCTTTTAAATTATTGTTAAAATATCAGTGTCATCAGGAGCATGACCTTTAAACCTTCCAGTAAGAGAAAAGGGTCGGATTTTTTTTTTTATCTCTCACATGGTGCAGTGTATCTCAGTTCTGACTAGTTGTACTCTCTTATAATTTGTGTCCTTCATTATCATTAAGAACAGAACACCATACCTTGGTCTTTAACTGGGGAGCTTTCCTTAACTTGAGTTCCTTGTATCCCTCACTACATCAGTGGCATAATTAGTACTCTGTGTGGTTGATTTAGATTACAGTCCAGGGGATGCAAGGTAAAAAGGTAACAGCTACATCTCAGTAGTGGCCAACTCCTCATCTCAAGTCCTTGTTTGTGCTGCCTTGCCAGCTATCTTGTTAAGAACTAGCAGCTGGTACAGTTCCCTGGTTGAGAAACCCAGACTGTGCGTGGGTTTAAACCATATTGTGAGTGGGCTAAATACATCATGTTTATAGAGTCCCTAATTTTCCGCTATCTCAAGTCTGGCATCAGCAAGTGAAGATGAGAAATGGTATCTGTGTGTTACAAACCTCTCAAGATGTTTTGCTCTGCAAGGCTTCTGCTGCCCCTGAAGCAGTGGCTTTTCCAGTCAGTGAGACAGTTTCCAAGGTGGCATCAGCTATAAGGTCATGGCTTGTGAATTCTCCTGCTCTGACACTTGGCTCCTGGTAGTAGCCTTTCTTCATGCAGCTTTTAACCCAGGTATTGCACTGAGGCTTTGTGCAGTAAGCTAACAGAATCAGTTTTGAATTGTTGAAGTCTTGTTAAAGGCTGTCCTTGCAACACCGTCAGCTTTCTCTTTGGAAGCTGGAAAATCAAAAAGGTCATTAGGAACTAAGATATAGAACTATAAGGATTCATGTGGTGGTAGCAGTCTTTCTAACATAATTTTGGCCATCTAAAAGTTGTGTTTATCTAAGACAATCACTTAAACTCACTCTGCAGGTCAGCTAGGAAAGGACAACCTTCAAAAGGCAATTCTTAGCCAATTTGTCCAAACTATTAGTTGCATTACAAAAAAAAAAAAAACGAAAAAAAGATATAAAGTACTCAACTGCAAAACCATATTGTTTTGTCCTCAGATGCCTTAGTACGTTTCTTTGGAGTCTAGCATGATGGATGTTTTGTTACAGGATCGTGAATTCTGCTAATGGATGTAATAACTTCACAAGTGGTTAACCTCAAGGAAGGAATGCCTGTCTTTGTATGTGTTGGGTATGAGCATGTGTTGTCTTCAAGACTATAGCTGTAATTATGACCACAAGAATTTGAGTCCTAGGAAATTAGAAGCCTTACAACTCAGCTTGTACATCTGGAAACTTTAGGGATTAAATCTTTGCTCCTTGTAGATGGTGAAAGGTTTACCAGGACCTTAAACAGGGCCAGAAATTTATCTATGGGTGTCTATATGGGTAAGACTGCTTCCCAGGTAGGGACCACGTATCCCCTATGAACTTTTGCCATCAATTTTCACTGTCTTCTAAATGTTGAAATAAGTTGAACAGTGTGGAATGTCCTATTTTTTTTCAAAACTGAAAGGGGGATAAAATTTCAGAAATTGTGATTGAAAAAATGGAAAAAACACAGTTCTGTGGAAATACCAGGGGACACACATCAGTGTTCCAAGATTCTCTTCTTTCCTGAAAAAACTATGGATGCAAATACATGAGCACATTATTTAGAGCAGAAATGCACTTTTAAAATGAATGTCCTGATCACCTGCATTTCTGCAGCTCAGTTTGCATCTCAGAGCACACAAACAGATTTTGTTTGAGATAAAACTGAGCAGAAGGAAGAGCTCATTTAATGTTTTCCAAGTGCTAATGCAAATTCAGTCTACAGGATCATTTTGGAGATAATTGTAAGTAAAAACCACAAAAAAGGTAGCGTGAAATATGTGCCCTTAATGCTAAGTATTTCACTCTACCACTATGCTCCTACTGGTAAGGTTTTATGCTGTTTTTTAGTGTTAACTTAGGATATAGTCTCTTGACCAGCTTGACACCCCATTTTTAAATTTAGCATAATCATTGGTATATATCAACAGAAAAAAATACAAGAAAAAGAATAAACATCGTACCACAATGCTAAAAGAGTTAAGAGCAGGCATCAGTGCTAGGACAATGTGTCCCTGAGGTAAACATAGAAACAAACAGTGCTTTCTTTAATAGGAAATAATTTTAAAAGAAGTAGATTACTGAAATGTATAGCTCTCTTATACACCAGTTCTATAGAGATACAGTTTCTGAAGGGAAACTGTAAAATGAAAGAGCTTTTGCTCTCATCAGTCCTGAAAATCCTTCAATAGGTGATTTTTTGGCAGGAAGTATTTCCCAAAATATTGAAAATATTTCTCAGCAGTGATATACTAAGGTTTGTCAGCTGCAGTGAAATGTCTAGAAATATGTGTAAGACTTTCTTGAAGTTTACATCCTTAGGTGTGAAAAAGACATGCAAATCTAAGTTAGTTACCATATTCTTCTTGGAGGGGGATTAACCTCATTTGAAAATAGATTAGGCAAAGGATCCTCTGGAGGTGTTGTGTTCCTTCTATTGACTCTAAACAGAGCATCAGGTGACTATCTCAGATGTCTGACTGGGTGTTTGGAGTTAAACGAGGTGTGATTCATCTTGCTTTATTAAGGTAGTTGAACTAAATGTCTCAGCACAATCCCTTCAGCTTGAAACAGAGGGCAGAACTGACCAGTGTCCTTCAGGATCCTACAGAGGTGCTCTAGTAGTTTAAAACTATGCTGATATTCAAAGGGCAGACAGTGTGCTCCAGAGATGAGATTCAAAGTGGAGCTCCTGGTCCAAGGGCAGCAGACCTGCCTGGTGAGCTAGAGAAAAAGGATGTCTTTTTGCTGAGCTGTTTCTTGATTCATTATGCTGTTTTAGGCCAAGTTTTAGTTGGCATTTATAGACATGAATATTTATAGAAACCAATTCTCTCTGTGGGCTCTTGGGTTTGCTAGCTGTGAAATGAAATGAAAGAATTATCTTCAATTTACTTTTGAAATAGAGGGTGGCTATATGATACAGTAATTTTGCTCTCTGAATCAGGGGCCTCTGGTGAACAGAAGGTACTATTTTGCAGAACTTTATGGTGGTTTTGTGGTTGTGTGGGTGATGGAAATGCATGAAAAAACCTCTACTAAGCATTTTTGAAGAGAAGAAGTATCACTAGCTCCAAAACTGAAACTAGAGCTGGTCAAGCTCCACAGCACAAGGCCAGTTTATTTTCTATTTGAGCAGTTTCAATTGAATAGCTGTAGGGAAGAATTTGGCCTATGAAGTTTAATGATTAGTTACTGTTTAGTTGCCAGCTGCTCCTAAGGACAGAAACCTGCCAAAAGAAATGCTCCTTTCTCTCTGATCCTTGCTAGGTTGTTTCAAGTTCACCACAGTTCAAGTATTTACCCGGCTAAAACTTGCATTCTATATATAAAAATTATACATGGTGAAAATATCAGCTGCATACTCCCAAATTCATCCTAAATTATCTGGTATGTGAGTTTAGCACAAGGAATGAGATCTCAGTTGATAGGTGCATGGATTACTTTGGGGGCATTCACAGCCAGAATCTCAAGTGTCACTGAAGAGGATAAAACTGAGATAGAATAGATTTGGCAGATCTGGGCTTTCCTCTCCTAAATAACACGTCTCTGACCTCTGCAATTTAATCGTCCAGTCTCTCTGAATGGAGGCAGCTTGTATTAGTTTACCATGCTACATGTGGGCTCAGAGCTTGACACCAGCATTCACTCTTTTTTTTCCCAGAAAAGTTTGCCGAGTCTCCCTGTATCCAGTCCAGACTATTGATATGAATGTGCTTGGAGCTAAGGCTGATTGAGGGTAGCCACAGACCTTTGGGAGCTGCAGCTCCAAACAGCTACATTAGCTCTTCAGTGACACTGAAACAGGCACTAACTTTCAAGGGATAATCCCTTCTTTTCAGGAAGTTTGTCTTGAAAAATAAAAAAAAAACCCCGAAGTTGTTCCAATTCTGCTAATTTTCAGTAGTTTATAATATGCTTTTGTGTCTGTATGAATTATGTGTCAAATTTACAACTCTGACACAGTGAGTCTTGGTAACAGAGTGTCCCTGTCCCTTTGTGGGCCTGTGCCTTTATGAAAGAGGAAGTAAATACCTCAATTATTTGAAAATCTACTTGTCTGCATCCCACTGCCAAAACTTGTCCACTGGATATGGCAGCCTTTGCCAAAGGTTAGCTGGATTCAGCCTCCCCAGAGCTGGCAGAGAGCAGTAACACTGCATCAGCGTTGCCATGAACTGGTATTTCCACATACCATAATGCTGTGCTACTGAGACTTCTTGTGGGCTGAGGAACAGAATAACCATGGTCACTTTTGGCTATGTAAGGCCAAAGGGTGGGAGGTGGGGTGACCTGACTGCATTGCTTCCATTTCCAGAGCAGGTTCGGAACGCAGCCATGCTGTCAAACACACTGCACTGCTGGGAGTGTTACCTAGGAGGGGTTGCACAGGCAGGATAGTCAGATTCCAAACCTTTTAATGAAGAAAGGCCTTGCTGGTATGACCTGAGTGCCCAGCATCCATCTCCAATGCTTTATATTGTTTTGTTCAATGAAGTGAGTAAGTCTTCGTAAAGTTCTTTTTTCTTTGTTTTCCTGACTGTACTTGAGAGTTCTCAAGGCAACAATAAACCTGTGTTAAACTTGTGGTGGCTTGGATGGAAAGGGTGCCTTGGAGTTTCTTTGGTGGTTTCTGATTTTGTGGTTTTTTTGCGGTTTTTTTAACACGGTTGCTCTACTAAAGCACTTGCATAACACAAAAGATGCCGTGCATTAACCAGAAAGAGGAAAGTTACACAATATCTGACAGCACTCAGAAGTGTAACGTGAATTAAATTCTTGTCTAAAATTTTGGGATACCGCATTACCCAAGCCCAGCTGAGAGCTGGAATATGTTCATGACTTCGCTTGTCTTACCATGTGACTCTCATCTTACTCTGTAAGTTTCCACACGCATAATGTAGGAGAGCACAGTTCTAGCTATCTAGAATGGCTGGTCACCTGCTGCAGTTAAACTTTACATTATTTCCTCGTCATTAGGAACTGTAGTGATAAGACAAGGAGTAGTGGGTACAAATTGAAAGAGGGGAAATTTAGGTTAGACATTAGGAAGAAATCCTTTACTGGGAGGATGTTGAGACACCGGAACAGGTTGCCCAGGGAAGTTGAGGATGCCTCACTCCTGGCAGTATTCAAGGCCAGGTTGGATAAGGTGTCCCTGCCCATGGCAGGGGGTTGGAACTAGATGATCTAGAAGGTCCCTTTCAAGCTTTAACATTTTATGATTCTATGATTAAATGGTAAAATAAATGTCAGCTATTTGAAACTGAAACATTAGTTTTTTGAGAAGAGAGGAAAAGAATGGGGAAATGTCTTGCTGTACATTTATCTGCTTTTCGCTTTCTCTTTTCCTTTCTCTTTTCTTTTCTCTTTTCCTTTCTCTTTTCTTTTCTCTTTTCCTTTCTCTTTTCTTCTTTCTTTTTTTTTTCTGAGTATTGAGTTGGTGTATCCAACTAAATTATTCTATAAGAGTAATAATCTTTAGTTCTGTAATTCTTTCTGGAATTTGGAAGATTGAATCACATTCCTATGTCTGTGTGGAAACTGGAGATTTTTTTTTTTTCCCCATGCACCTGTAAATAGTGGTTTGTTTAGTTTTGGTTCTGTGTAGCCTGTGCATGTACACACACCTATGGCACTTGTGTCCCCCTGGCTCAAGCCAGGCATACAGAAAAGTGCCACTGCAGAAGCTTTCTCAGCAAATGGTTTGGTCTCCAAGGACCTTCCTCAGGGTGTCTGCACAGCTCTGTCATGCACCCAGTATGCAGTGCTCCCTGCTATTCCAGTTTTGACAGTTTACTTTGACAATAATGCCCCTACCATTGAGTGATCAGCCATTGTCCCACTCTGTGGGAGCTGCTAAATATGAATTTTGGTGTATAATACTACACATTTTTTAACACCTTGCATGCTTTATAACTGGGCATTTGTGTCAGATTAAAAGATGAGCATCTCATGGAAGCCATGCAATAATGTTGGTATTAATTATTTGATGCCCTTGAGAATGAGGTGCAACCAGTCCTTCTTCCTGCAGTTGGTATCAGACTTGCATTGTCTCCGTGTTGTAGCTTCCTCAACAAAATACTGAGTATAATAAAATACGAGTGATTTGCTGCCTCCGTATGCAAGAGGGGCCTGCAGCACTCACACCATGTAGCTCTGCATCACTTAAAAGATCTCACCTAGATAGATGGCAGCGTATCTTGGATTCCTCTTTTGGAATGCACAAGGTTGCCTGCTGTCTCACCGGTACTATCATTAGGGTTCTGCCATAAGTACCATTTATTAGTGTGTGTTAGTAAAAACAAAACAACCCAAAACCTCAATAAAACCAAAACCAAACAACAAAAAATGGAGGATTTTCTCATACCCTCTGTTCTACGTCATGCTAGTATACCATGCATTCTTATGCTTTGACAACTAAACAAATACAATTAGACACAAATGCACTAGACAGTACCATTGCAAACATACTCTTTTGTACTGTGTATGAACTTGACTTGTCAAGAACTTTGTTTCTACTTCAGATATATGTTTGGTAATATTCTATAAAATACTGGGTACCTTTCAATTCAGTCTTTGCACAAGCATTTTTTTTTTCCTAGGGTTGTTTTTCATTCTGTTGAAACAGGAGTAGCCATGCTAAAGGAATAGAACCATCAAGTCTAATGAGACTATATTTAGGCTGTCTGAAATAGGGAGTGACAACAAACATGATATTTGTGGGTTGCCCTGAAGGACTGCAGTGTCCTGGCATCACATTAAGTTGCATTTGTCTCTCCAGACACTGGGAAATGAGGAAAGACCAGTTGGATCATCGAAAGAATTTTCTGCTAGGGCAAGCTTATTCCCTGTGATATCTCTTCCAGAGTATTGGTTTTTGTCTGGCTTTAAATAATCAAGCAGGCTTTCCTTAAACTAAGAGACAACTTCACATTTTAGTGTTGACTTATCTATAACAATCAACAAGGATTTCCTTTACAACAAAAATCCCTTTTTAAACTCTTTTCATTGGAAGGATGCTGCTGATACAGATTAGAAGTTATAAGAGATGTCACACAGAAGTACAATTACAGAGAAATTATTTATATGTAAATAGTTGTTAGCTATATGGAAATACAGAGAAGGCTTGAACAGATGACTTTCTCGCTCAGTGTTCCTAAACCCCCTTTTGAGCCAACATTCAGCACAAGAAAACTTCTTTGCTTTCATTCAGGGCTGCATCACTTCCTCAATAGCCCTTGTCTTCCTGATGCTTTCACAGTTGGATTCTGTGTTTTTCTCTCACTCTGAATCTGTTCTCCCGTTCTGTGCGTACTCACAGCTCAGACAGATCAATGCTCATCCTCTCAGTAGGCATACAGCCTCCAGTGAACCATCTCTCTACAGAATTCAGTTCCTCCCTTGTCTTGAATGTGGCTAGTGTTTGAGGGCTTGACTTCTTTCTTTCTTGGATTTTTTTTTGGTTTGGGGTTTCTTTTTTCCTCTTTCCCCGGCTTCCTTAGTCAAAATGAGGGTTTAACTGATACTGGTGATGGCAAATAATTGTACCTACCATCTTCAGTGAGGATGTTTTTACCCATCTTCTAGCATTTAACTTACTTGTAATCAGAAAATAAAGCCCTGATTTCATTTGTGGAATTGAAACTTGAGGCACAGGAAGGAATCTGCTGGCTCTTCTTTTACTGATGGAAGCAGTATCAGTTTTTCAGTTGTACAGTGAATTCTTGAAAGGCAGTAATTTGTCGCAATGCATATAAGCAGTGCTGGAAAGTTAGTATCTGTCAGAACAGGATGGCATTTCATACAAGCCGAGCTGTGAGTTTTCTAAAAGAGTGTTTATCATCCACCACGATATTCCAGTAAACTTATGATCACTTACTCACTTCCCTGTTTCTTTTGTCATTAGTCCCAGTACAGAAGAAGGACAGGTAGATAGGATTTTATGATCTGTGTTCGCTTTTTGATGGCTGTCTTCAGTGATGTCAGGCTGTGACGGCATAGTTGGTTCTACAGTGATTAATTGTAGAACATTATGCTTTTTGCATTAGTGAGGTAACTTAAAAAAACCACTTTGATAATCATCACAACAGCAAATAAAGTACAGGAGCTTTTCGAGGGTTTGGTAAATGGAATACATCTGGCTAGCTTGTCTGTGCAGAATTTAAAAGAGAGCATATGAAAGCATCAATATCAGATATGCAAACCAGGTCCCTCAGTGGGAATTTTCTTTTGAAATGCATGTTGCTTGTATGACTCACTTTTTGAGGTTTGAAGGAAGAAATCAATTGTTAAACCCAGTTCCCTCCACATACTGTGGATTGGAGCATCAATTTTATAGTATTGTGTTGTGCAATAGCTGTGACTACTGCACATTCACCATCCTGAAGCAGAGAAGAATCTGTGACACATGTAATGGGCAGGTGTTGAAGTTTGGGATCCGGGTGCTGCTTTGGACTTCTGCCCCGTGGAGGCCTTGAGAAGAGTAGTAAGGACCATGTACCCACCCTCTCCTAAGGGGATGTTAGCAACCTCTCCTCCCTTACTGCATTTAGACTTCCTGTTGCCTACTATTATTACCAACAGAATTTTGCTGAACAAAGTAAAACCCGATCTAAACTACTCTAGTCTTTGGGAAGAAAAACCTTAAATTAGTGGTTTTTCTTCTATTTTTTCTCCTGTTTGTACAATACTGACTGGGGGACAAAAAGTGTCAGATTTTAGAGATGCAAATGTTCTGCTAAACAAATTGACACATTGCCTCTTTCCTGTGATCTTGTCCCAGTGTAGTTTTATTGCACCGTTGCTCTATATGGTAAGAGAAGCATTTGACTGATTGTTACCTCAGATTCTAGTTTGAGTTGAAAGGTTGGCAGTTTGGGAAGTTGTCCTTCAAGTTCCCATGCAATTACATGACTGGTGGCTTCAGTTACACTTTGAATGAATCGTGTACTCAGAGTGAGCTATATTGAAAGTCCTGAAATACAGAACTTCTATTTTCCTGATGTGATTGGTGGTGTGAACTATCACTGTCAAACATTTTGTCTCACATCATCCCTTGGTTTTTGCCTGCTATGTATTACTTCTAATAGTAAAAATATAAATAAATTAAATAAATAAATAAAAATTCCTATTCTGTTTTGTACTGCTGATCTTCTACAGTGTCTTTCTACATTTCTCAAGTTTTCAGGAGTACAAGTAATAGAGGTTGTACAATTTTTCTCCAGCATCAGACTTTGAATCTCTGTCTCTCATTATGAGGCGTCCAGAATCCATGATGTATGGACATTTCCGAGGCATGGCCTTGACAGAAGGAGAGACATTATTGCCTTCTGAACTGCCTAATGTGCTGGTATTGCCTGCAGCAGAGTATCTTAGGTGTTTTCTCTCTCTCTGTGGAAAACAGAGGAGCTTCTGTGGCAGATGAATTTTGGTGCAGAGAAAACAGCAGCTGTTGACCTTTCAGATATTAGCCTTGACGCAAATATTCCTGAGGGAGATGCTTATGACTTTCTTACCAGTGCATCCTGTACAGACCCTCCTCTCTTACTGTCACTGAAATGTGAGCTTCCAGGAAAGCTGGGATGTGTGGTTGTGGCATATGGTTTTATGTGTGCTGGTTGTGCTGGAGAAAATAAGGTCATTCCAGGTCACCTCAGCTTTATCACTGCTTCTGCCATGGACTTGCAGTGTGGATTTAGGCAGATCACTTCATAGCTGTTGGAGTAATTGGGAATGGTCATTAGTGTGGCTGCACTGGGTCCTGGACTCAGGCAGACCCCAGTCTGCTTTTCTGTCATTCAATGTGCCAGATGGCTTCTAGTCACCTTCAGTACCACACTCCACCCCATTCCATCTCTGTCTAAAATCACCAGGAGACAGCAGTAATGTACCTTGTAATGGCACAAGGTGGAGTTGCCCTGGCTCTGCAGACACAGCACTGTCAGGGATCTTGTTAGCATTCGTTTAGGTGTAATCCATAATGGGAAAAGCCATCCTTTCTTCCAGAGAGGCTGCAGGAGTTTCATAAGGCATGTCCATTTGTCTCCCTTTGGGTTCTAATTCTTCCTTTCATAATGAGAACTTATGTGTGAGTATTATGTGCACCAGGTAGTGACTGAGCTTCTTAAGCTGCATCTGAAGTCATGGAGCTCATATAAAAGCATGTATCAGAGCACATAAAACTGGTCTAAGATCTAAAACAGAGTTTTACCGGAGACTTTCTCAAGGCAATTTACAAGCTGGCGGAGCTGTATACATGGAGAAAATATTGTCAGTATTAAGAATACAGTAATCAACCAAATATGACTTTATTCCTGTCATCATCTAGGTCATTCATAAGGTAATCTTACCTCAGGCATTTAGGCAGAGGTTGGTAAAATGATTTTTTTTAGTAAGAATGATATCCAAATCCAGTTGTTTTATTTCATTGGGTTTCTCAAGTTCATTGTTTTGGTTTTTTCCTGTTGTTTAGCACTGTGTTTTGTTTATGCTGTTGCACCTTGAAGTACTTGGGACTTGGTTTTGATACTTGAGAACAGAGTTCCAGTTTGGAGTTTGTTTATTATTCAGATCATGATGTGCTGATGGTCAGTATTTGTTGCAGGCCAATCCGAGAGGAAGAGCCATGAGCTCTCTCTCACTTGGAAATTTGCCCAAGGCAGCAATCATTCCTCAGTTCATGCTACTAGAATTGTTTCATCTGTACAGGTTTGCCAAACACATGGTCAAGATAAAATTACTTATTTTTCCTTGAGGCTTTCCTGGTGGGAGTGAAGCTTGATTGTTACAAGAAAAGCCCTGGTCAGAGTCTTTTCTTTTCTTACTGTCCCTTTGGCTTAGTTTCTTTCCTCTGCTATGTGGAATTTAACAGCTTGTCTAGTTGTTTTCCCTTAATGGTCTCCTACAAAACCAAATCCAAACTACCGTGACCAGTTAATGTTTCAGTTCCTGAGATTGTAAGGGAATGTATAAGCAAGAAAAATAATATTGCTGTATGGATTACAGGATTTTTTTCAATAGTGTTGCCATGTAAGGCAATATATTTAGAGAGTCTATACACTTAGCACAAGCTTGTTATTGGTATTACATTTGGAAAACAAGAAAGCAAACATTTTCAGTATTTTCATTTTCAGTATTTTTATTATGATTTTTTTCTCGTGTTTTGCCATATAACTGTAAACTAGTAACTCTGGGTAGTGATCAGAAAGCCAACTGCAGCCTGCATCATATGGATGTAACTTGAAGCAATTGGAGAAATGACCCTTAGTGCTTAAAATTACTACTGGGCTAGGATGTTTCTTCTAAGCAGAGTTGAAATCTACTAAGAAATTATGTTTGAGTTTGCTGTCCAAACACGAGTAATTAAATACTTTGAATGGTATGTTTACAAAAACATCATGCAATTACTTCTGAAATCCATTACAGATACTTGTGATACTTCTAAACCTTGGTAGTGCCACAAACATTTCTACATATCAACATTACTACTGTGTTTGTGCTCATATAGTGTGTAAAGGTCCCACCTAAAGTGAGGGCTCATTCTACAAGGTGCTGGGTGTCACACTTCTGGCACAGGATAATTACGTGTCTTCCTCAAATACATGTTTTTGATTTACCAAGATAAAGGGAGAGGGACAATGATATTCCTTTTCATCTGTTGCTAGAGTAGAGTTGTACAAAAGGACAGATGGGTAATCATGTCACAAGAAGGAATGGCTGTAGACTGTGAATTTATATAGTTTTGAAATGAGAGGCTTCTAGTTATCAAAGCAGTTTTGTCATTTTAGAATGAATGTTCATCAGTTTTAAAAAGGGGATATGTAATGTGGTTTATCAAAACACTAGGAGGACTAAAGAGACAAGGAGTTTTGTTCCAGCTCTATGATCTCTACCTTTTGGAGAACTGGAAATAGCTGTCACCGACTTGTCACTCGGATTTACATGCACCACTGTGAAACTGTAATGTGAAAAAGGGACACCTGAAGCAGAAATTTCAGCTTCTTGGAGGGTTTTTTTGCCTCATGGTCAAGTCACTGTCTTGGAATTGATGGTAAGAATCATTGGGGTGAGCAGGTATAGCATCTGCTTTACCTTGCATTTACTGTGTAATAGTAGGAAATAAACAAACAAACTTCTGATTCACATTTTTTTTACCAAAAATCTGATAAATTAGCTTACTTTATTTTTTAACCAGTTCAGCACCAAAAAGTTAATGCACATAATAACACAAATCCAGAAATAACAATCTAAACAATCCTGTTCATGTAGAGAAAAATAATGCTGATCTGGCCTGGTAATATCTTGTTCCAGGAAATGTGTTTCCATCTGCTCTTGTTTGGGCTGTGCAGCATAAACTTCTACTTTAACTGTAGCTCACTTGGAGTTTAAAGGATCCATTTGTTCTTAGTCCTTGTAGGCTCCAAAATTCATTCCTCTAAGAATAGCCAGAGATGTTTGAGAAGTCTGAAGAACAGGAAAGAACACTCTAAAATTCATTAGCAGAGTACTGACTGCAGTGTTTAAATAGTGGTGCTGACTGCTTTGCTACAGAGAGGATTCAGCTTTATCCACAATTCAAATGGTTCTTCTGGAGATACTTAACCTCTGCAGTAGTTCTGCAGATTGCAGCATCATTGTGATAACTGAAGGCACAGTGGCACTGGTATATTGTGCTGGCTGAGGCTCATTGGCTCCCAGTGGGATTGGCTTAGGTCTGTCTTTAAGGAGGATTTTGGAGAGTGAATGAGAGGTGAAAAATAATTTGTGGATGAAGTTTTTTTCCACATAGTCTGCACAGGTGTTAGCTATATATGATTCATAATTCTGTTCAGGCATTTAGGTCAAGGGGTGGGATGGAGGCTTTTTTGTGAATGTTGAAAGAATGCAAAATCCTATCTTTTTCTTCTTTTGTTTTAAACCTAACATACACATCCTCAAAATGCCTCTGTTCTGAATATCTTTGAAGTTATTAGCTACTCAGACTGCCTTTCCTCTCTTTCAGGCTGCTTGTCTAAAGGGTGTGATAACCCTGATAAGTCAACATAATCTCTTTTATTAACCAAACTGGGAAGTCTTTAGAAAAGTCCAGTCATGGGGAAGTTGTATAACCTTCAATGCACAGTATTCTGATGCTTTTCTGGGCTTATAGTGCTCACTATCCATTTTGAAGTGCTAGTTTTGCTGTCTGGTACTAAGTGGATTTTAAGAATTATGTTTGTCACAGGGCAGTAGGATACTAGAGGAAATCCAAGTTAAAATAATGGTATAATTCTCCCACATTTCTGTACAGCTGAAACAGTTCATTTTCTTGCCTCCTTTCATAACTTTTTTTCCCTTGAACTTAAAAAGAAAAAAATTAATTAAAAAATGAGCTCCACTGCAGTCTCTGTGCATCAAGGGCAAGCTAAACTGTTTTCTTTTTTCATTTCCTGCCACTTCATGCTTCTGTCAGGACTTTTCCAGGAGAAAGGGCAGGTCAGTATCCAGTTGTCTGGGAAAAGAAAACTTAGTTACAGATATTTAAACAAGCCCAAAACAAACAGCTTAATTGGTCACATGGGGAAAACAAGATGCCAAGGTCATCCTCTCCTTCCCTCATATGGCATCCAAATGACCCTAAACATCTGATTTTTTTTTTTTTTTCTCTTAGCTTCTATGTTTAGTTTTGCAGCTTCTATTAACAGTACCCCAAATAGATGTTGTGCAAGGCCGGCAAATGTACCTGCCCACACTGCATGGAGACAGGCATCCTGCCATGGCAGTGGAGGAAAAGGGGCTCAAGCACCGCTGTTCCTCCTGCAGTAGGGAATTGGTTGTGTAACAAGGGAAAAATATGCAGGATGACTGGTCAGGGTGCCATAGGCTCTGGAAAGTCTATGGCAAGGGGATCAGTTTTATGGCAGATTGCACTTAACCATCAGGATTATCTCTAGGAATCCTTTTTTGTGTTTGCCGGAAATTGTACATTTTGCATTCAATTCTGCTCAAGAAGATTCATCTTCAGATACTGAACTTGAATTCTCTCTAGTTGTCAGGCAGGTTTGTGACTTGCAAACTTTTGAAGTTTTCACCTCTTTCTTGATTGCTGGTCTGCCTTCAGCAGGCAAAGGTCTTTGTGGCCCTGAGGAGAATGATCATATCGGAAGTATCATTGTATTTGATGATCTGCCTCTTTCAGAAAATACTTAAAGATTGAATGCATTTAAATATGTCTGCTTTTTAGTCCCAAATTTTGTTAATATAGGGTAAAGAGAAGTATCGGTGAAGTATCTGTTCTTGTACACTAAAATGAAGTTTCACCCTGAAAAACCCTTTAGTTAGGTGAGAGACAGGAGGCCAAGAAATGCTGCTTAAAGCTCTTTCAAATAGTCAAGTCTGAGTTTCAGTATTTTCAAGTGCTTCAATACCATGGCAACAAGAGCTTCAATGCTTGAGATAATTGGGGACAGAATTAGCATATTTCCCTACAAGGAGTCTTCTGAGAGTTTTGAAGTGGTTTGCAACTCTGAGGTGGTCATGGATGCTTGTCAGAGAGAGTTTCTCTGCCTGGACCTGACCCTCCCAGTTACTCGCCAACAGCCAGAGCACTTTCCAGTGCTCCATTCCATTTAGCAGATTCCCAGGTCTGTGCGGGGTGCATACCATTGGAGGGCCTACTAAATTCAGTTGCCACATCTGTGAAAACATTTACTGAGCTACAGAAAAATCATGCTTAACTCCAGACAAGGTCTAAGATGGTTTTTAAAATTAAAATGTGACGTTCCAGTCAAGCAGCAGAGTGGAAAGTGCAGCTAGATGAGAGGGCATCTCTCTATACCCAGACCATGATAAGAGTCATTGGCCACTCATCCTCATTCCAGAACCAGCTACATAAATGTTATTGATAATGAAACATTCAGTTTATTGCTTGCTCTGGAGAGGGATTAGACATTGTAAGCAGCAAGGTGGGCAAAGACATGTTGACAGCTCGGAGTGGGGATTAAGTTACATCATAATCAAAATTTGCTAAACCTGGGAGAATCTCCTCATCTGCTCTTGCTGGGGTTATCAGAGGCATGGGTCCTTGAGTAAGGACTAAAATATTGGTTTTGGTGATGGACTGTTTTAACATGAAGATGTTTCAAGACCCTCAGTTGCTTTACATGAAGGAGTTGCTCAAGTGTAACCCTCCTCTAGACACAGGTGACATTCCTGTCTCAAAGGTGGTAGTGCTTTGACAGTACTGTGCCTATGGCACATAAATTGCTTTAACATTCTGTATTATAAAAAAATGGTGGCAGTAGTTTCTCCCGTTTAATTTTCTAAAAGATACAATCTACTTCTTTCTTGTCTTAACAGCACTTGAAAAGAAAGTGCAAAGGAGGTGTTTCCTTCTACTGGCTCATCTTCACCATACCCCTCCCATTCTGCTTCCTCCTCCTTATGATCCCCGAGTGAAGATGAGTGACCTGCTGCGAATATGACATCTCTGACAAGTGTCATTGCCTCCCACCAGTCTGAGTGGGTGTCCTTCACTGATGAGCTGCTCCTCCCTGTTAACCCACGAGGTAAGCTCTCTGATTTTCTTTGAAACTGGTGAGACTTCCTTTGTTTGATTTAGACCAACTACTGTCATATATCTAGCATCGGAGAGCTTGCCTTCTACGTGGAAGAAGTTTGTGCAGAGATTGAATTATCTCCTGCTACTCCTATGTAATAGGAGAATTTGGGGCAAAAAGGCAAATTACTCTCCTCATGTAATGTAATGTAGATGTACTACACGTTTTGGATCTGTCCTTCAAAATTCAAGACAGTATCCAACCAGCCATGGAGGAAATCTCACCTGTCAATTGCAAGACTGCCCAGTGTTAATCCAAAAACTGCATTAGGTGAAGGAAAAATTCCAACATGTAATGGCAAATTTTAGATGTTTCAATAAAAAACAATGAAATAATGGTCAATCCTGTAAATCTTTCTATGTTGTCTCTATTTTAGGTAGCACCGAGGATCCTCCAGTGAAATGTTTTAATTCCTCAGACACATCCTCAGAAGAGAACCACAATTCAAATGGAGAATTTCAAGACCTTTTCCGCACAGAGCTGGAAGAGGCAGCTGACCAACCCAAGGTGGATTCTGCTGTACTTGGTAACCATGTGTGTCCCAGCACTGATCTGTCATCATCCATCAGTGCTTGGGTTCAGTTTGAAGATGCACCGTGGACCAGTGCTTCATCAACCCACCCACAAACAGGTGAGGCAAAAGCAATGAAAAGGTCTGTTCCAGTAACATAACAAAGTACAATCAGAGCATACAGGATTTTTGCCTTGCTCTTTGGCTTCTTAAAGGTTGAACTTTGAGTAGTTTGTACTGTATTTTAACACAATTAATGTTATCAGAGTTTGAAAAAGGGCTCACGCTATCTTTCTGGATTGAACAAGAAATATTTTCTTTTTGTAAAGAAAACTAAAGCCTTCTGTGATTCACTCCACCTGTGTCTTGACTAAGTCTTGGAGACTACCAAAATGCATTCATGGGGAAGGAGCATAGAGATGTTTTCAGCAGAGGCATTTCTTACATAGAGGTATAAACAGCCATCGAAAAAGTCTGAGCCATATTTACCTCTGTAATCTGGAGCTGAAAGAATGGTGATCACCTCTGTGATCATGGTCTTTACCTGCTCGTAGTTCTTGTATGTTTTTTGCGAGCAGTTTATTGATACCAACAACTAGCGTGCCAGTACTCATCAGTACTTTCTGCTGTGTTTTGATGCTATGATTTAGCAGCTGGAGAATTACAAAGACAACAGAAGTTTACCTTAATTCCAGCACCGCATGCACTTTCCTACAAATGTAGCAGTTCTTTCTGACATACTTTCCAAATTTGTCCCAAACCAGGACGTAACCCTAAGGAGGTGTTTCCTAAGGATATTTTTAAATCCTTGCTTATGAGCTGGTCTCACTCCTATTCTGGACCCTGTATGATAAATGGCCAGATCAGTGCAGCTGACAGCCTCTAAAGGGAGGAAGAAATGACAGCTCTTTGTTTCTGGCCCTTTACTTTGAGGGACATTTGACAGCAAGAGGTAGGATAAACTTCAGCCTAGTTGTTCTCCATTATTGTGCAGATCACGATTTTTTTCTATGAGCGGCAGCAAAGCTGGAGAAGTTGTGTATGCTGACACACTCAGTGGAAAGCCTGTGGTGACAGCAATTATTCATTTCCAGTAGCAAACATTCTGCATAAGAACAATAGCAAATACCCAGACTGGGGGCGGGGGAAAGAGTATAAAGGCCAAGTACAAACAGAAGGATTGGTGTGAGAAGGATGGACACATTTGAAATCTGTTTCCTGTGCAGGCAGCTGTGAAGAGCAATGTCCTGGAGGCTCAGCACCCCCGGTCGCGTTCCTGTTAGGGCTCCAGCGCTGTTAGGAAATCGTCTGTCTGTCTGTCTGTGCTTGAGCAGCTGCTCAGCTGACTAGATAATTATCCAGGCTGATGGCCAGGCTGCCTGGAAACACATTTTGAAAAGGGCTTGCAAAGTGGGATTTCCAGAGTGCCGTGAGAGCAAAGAGGATGGGTCCTAGGAGAGAGAGATGCTGTCCTAGTCTGACATTAGGGCTACAGTATTTTGGTGCAGGTTCCCTCAAAAGCAAATATTTGTCCCAAAGTGCTCAGAGTCTAAAAAAACCAGCAATTTAAGGACAGCTAGAATATAGTGGTTATCCTATAGGAAATACATTTTAAAGAAAACCAAGGCTAATGCTGGACCCTTGTTGTTCTGGGAAAAGTGAAGACATTACTGGGGGAGCAGAGATCAGGGGAGTGATGGCAAGAAACAGGGCTGAACAAACAGGCAAAGAATTTGGAAGATGAGAAGAAAGGTCAAAATCCGAGGTACAGAAATGAAAAGCACCCATAGTAAGCCTCACAGTGAAAACTATCTTTGTTTAGGATGTTCTTGTAAACCTTTCCTTCTACCAGGTTCAGGCAGGGTAAATACTAAGCAAAATGTTTGTTTCAAAATATTTCTGCATTTGGGGTTTATGTATAGTTAACTGACAGTTGCCAAATCACGTGGATTTCTCCTCGAGAAGCAAAAACTCTTGAGTGAGGCCATAGAAATATTTACTCACAGAAATGATGTATTGTGGTGTCCCATTCTCTGTTTTGCTTTTGCTGGGAAAGGAAGAAATTTGATTTTTGTTATGGTTATTATCAGTCTGGTCAAACGATTACTGCCAAAGTGAAAAACGAGATTTTTAGGCTGACCCAAATGTTCCTATCACAAACACTACACAATCTGTAAATTATCACAGCCAGCGGGTGACAAAACATTTGCATTTGTTACACAATGGGCCTCCAGCTCACAGTCTCATATTCTGTTAGTGTTAGCTGCAGTCTTCAATTCAATGAGGTATTCAGCAAAGCACCAAAATTAGACTAAGGCAAGATCTGTTACATCATCCATCCTACACACACACAGCCACGCCCACTTCTTCCCAAGAGCTTTGTCTGGTTTTAAATGGCTCAAATAACTTGCACTCCTACCATGTCCCTTGAGAGGCTATCCAACAGCTTATCTGAGCTTAACCACTTTGTGCTGTTCTCTCTGAAAGCAGGCAATATTTGCAACACAAGATCAGCAGCTGGAAACTACACCTGTCACAACTACACCTGTGATGCTATCCTAAAATCAGAAAAATCTGAAGTGCTATGTAATAAGAAAGGAAATTATGCTAACATGGTTTATTGTAATACAGTATAGGGATCAAGGAACAAGTCCTCAAAACACCAAAGAAGAATGAATGCTTCAAGGTAAATCTGCATATTAAAAGCCAATCCATTGTTTTAAGAACAAACATGTCAAGATAAGTAAAATGCATGTTGAAGGAAACATTTTTCAGTTTGGGAAACAATGAGTTGATTTTCAGTATCCAACACATGCTACAGAATTTGCATTTTAGGGATAGTCCTGGCACTGGTCTTTCAACATAAACAGATTTCTGAGAAATTCCTACAGCAGAAAGGCTGTGACTCTCCAGCTTACTGGCATTAGAGACTGAATTCAGAATTTCTACAAAAAATCCCCGCCTCATTTAGGAATTTGGCTGCAGCACTTCCAGGAATCTGAAGAGCAGCAAGAGAAGCATCTGAAGAGAGATCTTAAACATGTGTAGATGTTTACTTTTGCTTGTCTTGCTTTTTGAGATTGTTAGATAGTCTTTTGGCTCAGCATAGGGGAAAATGCACTTTTGCTAGTTTTAATAGTTAGTGTTGGGGAACGTAGAACAGTCACAGGTAGAAGTTGACTGTAGTAAGAATTTCAAGAACATCTGTTGCAGAAAAAGCTGCCTGTGGTTTTGGTTTTCCAAAGTTCAAGACTCTTCTTAGAAAAAAACAAACAATTCTATTTGTTCAAGATTGCCCAACTTACCTGAAATAAAATTAATTTGCCCCTATATAGAAGTATTGGGCAACACTGGTCCAGTCAGTCACCATCTTAGATAAAAACTGGGTTTGGAAAGCACAAAACTAGTTGGCAGTATATGAGTTATTATATCTTACATGTTTCTAAATTAGCCGGGTTTTTCATAATGCTGTGACTGACTTAAAACCAAAATACACTGCAAATCTGAGATCTTTTTTTATAAAATAATTCCACAGTTTCTAGGATATAAAGCATACTTAAAAAAAAACTTGGGTCCTGTTAGTGGTCCACATACAGAGCTCAGCTTTTCAGCTTGTCCTCTATGTCCACATAAAGTGCTCTGTCTGTCAAAGCAATTTCAGGTGAAGTTTTAAGGGTGGCTTTTCAGGTGCCTCATGCCATGTTTAACAAAAGGACTGAGAGAGGGAACTGACAAATTATAATCAAACATTCATCATCCTTTCTCTACAGGCATCGAGCACAACACAGAGTGCAGTTACTGGCGGGAGGAGGGGTGGGCTTTGGTTGTGTGTCTTACACAACAGCTGTCAACCTGTGCAACAAGAGACGGATCTGACTTTCAGCTCCTCATCCTTAGGGATGACTCTACTCAGAAGCCACTCAGTATACAGGCTCACAGCTGTACACATATAAAAATACCTGTGCCTGCTTACCTGAGGCTATCAATGCAGATATACAAAATAAATTCACACTTCTCAAGAGGCAAGGCCGAGAGCACTGTTTGGATATTCCGTCTGTGTACACAAGGTTTCCATAATGAGGCAGTGTCCCATCACATCACTTGGATGGAGAGAGATAAACCTTCTTTGACATTAATTTGTCATTTTTTTCCAAAGTGTCTGTCAACCTAGTAAGGGTTGTTTATTTATTACATGCTGAGAAGAGAATGTCTGTGTCAGTAGTTGTTCAGTAACTGCGAGATTTGGGGTGCATCAAGATCTTTGTTGGTTTAACAGCTAAATATAGATGTACTAATTTAGAAAAAAGTTATTATGCTGATATTAAATTAGAACTAGTCTCTACCCATACACTTTTTCTTAGTTCAGGAAGACTTTTTAACCATAACTTTCTTTTTTATTAGTATTATTTCCTCACTAGAGTCACCCATTGTTCCTAGCATTCAAGGGACATTGTGGGCGAAGAGTATGCAATACAAAGAGTACACAATACAAACTCATAGCAGGGGATGTGTGTGATTGTGTTCTGAACTCTAGGTGATGGTTAGGCAGGACTTAACTGTTTGACATGCAAGTCTGGCAAAAGAGTAGAGCAGGATTTTTGGTCTACACTAAGCAGAAATGTTATGTAGTATATTCAGATTGGGACTCTCCATTCCACATGTTCAGAAACAAAAGCCATTCCTAGTGCACATCAGTAGGTCAATTTCAGGTTATTTTTATACTCCCCCTCCATGCGGAGCATTCCTGAGATGATGGCTGCATTTGAGTGGGTGTCACAGACAGGGAATGCTTAATTAAATATAATAAAACCACTTAAAAAAAAATCTGTGGTGCTGTAAAAACTGCACTGTGTTGCACAACAAACATATTCAGGTCTTGTCACCAGTGTCAGAAACATGAAATCTTGTTCTTAAAAGTCACAGCTTCTCCAATACTTGAGCAACAGGAAAGCATATGGCTGCCATCAGTATGGGATTTAAGGCAGACAGCTGAGTAGTGCTGGAGCGTAACAGTGCCAGGCACTAGTTAAGTTGCTCTGTGTTTCTTATAAAATAACTGTGTTGTTGTGGATGTTGGAATTTATGTTTACAGAGCCCCAGTACACTGATCTAGCATGTCTTTGGAATAGTTGTGATCTTCGCGTAGATTGCCCTGTATGTCTCTAACCAATACCTATTTTCTGCAACCAGTGTCTGCATCAAAAGCACCCAGCTGGACTTCCCCCTCTTCCAACTCTTCTGAGAGGCAAGCCCGTGCCTCAGAGAGCAGCTGGACAACCAACTCAGAGGACACCAGCAGCCCAAGCATTGCTCCCTCCTACACAGATCTGCAGTCACTTAATACCGAGGACTTGACCAGTGGTAGAACATCTGCAGCAGATTCAGCTGGTAAGAGGGAAGCCTTCAAGCTTCCATCTCAATCCTTTTGATGCTACTCAAACTCGCTGTTCAGAATCGAGCCACAGGGAATGGATCCAAAGCAGAACAAACTCAAGGATTAGGCAGGCTAACATTTTGTTCTACTCCAATTCCAAAAAAATCACACTTGGATTTTATGCAGCACTGACATGTGCAGGCTCCTGAAGTTAGAGCCAAATGCAACTATGTACCTGTTGATAGACTTGGAGCATTTCTAGTTTTCACATGCCACGTCAGCTTAAGCTGATCTAGGAACTAGTATGTTTTGGGAGAAGCTGGATGCCCTTCCTGAATTTCCATGCAGAAATTTTCTTAACAGTGTATTCAGCTGAGGCAGGCCTAGTTCTGCTTGCTCCTCTCTGTTTCAGTGAGTGGCAAAACACAGATCCAGTTTGCTGGATGCATTCTTTGCATTGTGCTTTGCACTGTTACTGAACAGTAGATGCAGAGAGAGTGTAAGACATGGCATGGGATGGTTCAGTAGCAGATTTTAACCATTTAAGGATCTTATATCTGACCTTGTAGGGCTCTATTCAGATACAATCCTGATTGTGGAAAAATGTGCTACATGGCATTGTAGCTCATTGCTCCTCAGTTGTACTCTGGGTAATCTCTGAAGCAGGAGAAATAAAGCAGAGCATGCCATTCATGTCATGGAGAATGGAAACTCCTGAATGACAAAGCTGACTTTCAAGGTGCATAAAAAAAGCTGACATGTCAGGACACAAAACGTTAAAAAAATATGCAGCTCCAGGAGGAAGCACCTGCAGTATGTTGGAAGCTGTTCAACACAAGCTGAGGAAGGTCAGTAGCTACCCAGTTTGGTGATGAAAAATGATTTCCTGATGTCTTGATAGCTCGGACATGGGAGATATTTAATGTGTTTTCTCTCAGGTGGTGAATGTAAAAATACATGGGAAATAAGATCTGTTTTGTGAGAATGGGCTTCCTAGGCCTCGCTGAGGTCATATGTCCATTCCATAAGAAACATATGCATACATCACCTGCAAAGAATATTATTTGGTGGTTCGGTGAAGATGAGTTAGAGTTATAGGCAGTTTTATAAACAGCAGCATCGCAGGTGCTGGCTCAGTACTTCAGACAAAGGATTTGTGGAGAAGCAGTAGTTACTATGGATAAGTAGAACTGTTTCTTTTTTCAGATAATGAAGTTACCACAAATCTGTCTGACCATTTTTATTTTAGAATACTCTGCTTCTCTGTACCTCTGAGTTTGGAAACCACTTGTTGGTAGAAAGGTAGAATCGGCAAGCTGGAGTATGTGCTGGAAATTGCTATTTTGTTGATTTAGTATAGGCTGCTGTCACTGGGGCTGTCTCCATCCAAGCAAAGGGAATGAGGGATGCCCAGTCTGTATATAACTTCACATCATATTGGAAAGTCAAAGACAAAAGGGCTGCTGTATATGCCTGTCACACATATGGGATTATGTCCTATATATGGCCCAAAGTGAAGCTGATACTTCAGTAAAAGCTTTGTGTGCAACCTTCTTACTGTGTCTTTCTCAGTCAGTCACAAACTGACATATTTATTAGCAAGACAAGTACAAAAAAACATTCCACTCACCTAAAAATTTTTACCAGTTAAAAAAGGAGGTAATATAAGCAAGGCTGTGCTATTAGTTAAAACATAAGATACACTAATCATAAACATAAGATACATAAAACATAAGATACACTTACACTTCCAATACCTTAGTGGTACTGGAACTTGAAGTATGAAATACATGGAGTCTTCCTGTCACCAGGTGTAGAGTTTGCAAAAGGGCAGCATGAACAAAGTGCATCTGTTTGTCCTGGTCCTGGGACGCCTCACAGCCCACTCCCTGAGGTGGCTGCTGGCATCAGGAAGGTTTGTTGGAAGTGGGGAAGCTGAGGACTTAGTGGCCATGGAATTGCTGTACAGTTCTGGCTGCTTTTCTGTTGTTCAGTCCACCCTCATCCCACCATCACAGTGCATAAGTGGACAAAAAATGTATGATCATTTTCTTCTCTCCATCCTCTCTGCCCCTCTCCAGAAATTCAGTTCTTTAAACCTGACTTGATTCAAGCATTTGATTTGCATTTCTCCCCTCAAAGGACTGGCTGCCTCAGTCTGTAGTGAAGTTTGAAGGCTCCATCAAGACAGTGAAATGGAATGTATTTTGCCATGAAGGCAAAGAGAGGAATCCTCATGCTCTGTGTGATGATGAAGTCACCTTGACTGCTAGCCAGGATGTTGACTCCAAGGTCAAGTTGCTGGAGGGGAAAAAAAGATCAGACTAATTTCACTGCTAAAAAACCCAATGAAAATAAGAAATCAATGTTTGATCTACTTAGTGATGGTAAAGAATCAGGTCTATAAAATAGTCTGGGTTTAATACTGTTTCAAGTGAGAAAAACCTAGTGATGAGAAAAGCATGAAAAATTCTACTCTGTGGTCAGATGCTAAGTAAAATAACTATTTTAGCCATGGTGAATTTTTATTGCCTGAACAGGATAAAAGGATACTCTGTTCCGTAATTTCACCACTTGTCTTGAATTTATCCTGCATGCAAAAATGCTTAAACACCAACTGCCTGTGATAGTTCAGGGCACAGGGTTTTCTATGGGAGCAGATGAAAGCCTGAGGTAGGTCTGACTGCAGGCATACACAGAGACAAGTCCCAGCAATAAAAATGTGCATCTTGGTGTCCAGGGCTAGTAGGCTCTAAGCAGGTCAAATTGTCTGGGAATTAACTTTCTCATAACTGACACAAGATTTGAGTGTAAAACCTATGGGCTTGAGCTTTATATAATGCATGTGTTTATGCAAGATATGGCCCAAGAAGATATCTGAGGAAGATGAGAGAGACCTGAATGATGCAACTTGAAAGTTTACCCTTGCTACAGGAGACTGCAGAAAACCTCCCGACTGATGGAGTTGGGATAAGCAGAGTAACGTGCTGTACAGGCAGCAGTGTTCACAGTAGTGAAGGTAAATGTTGCATGAGCAGAACTGAAAAAGATTTGCTTTTCTATCAAAGTGCGGCTAAAAGATGCTGCACTTCATTGCATATGCTTGTTTGAACTCTGGCACCAAGAAGCCTCTTATATGATCCTCATCTTTGTCAGCACGAGGGGCTCTTTAGCCTGCAGCAGCTAGCCAATAAATGTGGGTCAGGTGATAGCACACTGTCCATTTAACGTGGGCATGTTTACATGGTTATAACAGCAAGCACTTTGCAACAGCTGGGATTTCACAGTGTGTGCGAAGCTGTGTTTGGTGCTGGTGAAGTGGCCCCTTGCCTCAGAGTTCCTACCATGCCTCGCCATGTCGCTCAGCTTGGATCAGTGAGCTTGAAAAGAAGTGGGAACTTTTGGCCTTTGTGCTGTGCTCTGCAAGATAAGTAACACAGGACATCTCTGTTACTGATACAATACAAGTATTTGTTCCTTCTGTAGCAGATGCCTGTCTCAGTTTTCAAAAAAGGCCAAATATCTGCGAGTCAGAGGAGCAAGGGAGAGGCCTTCTTGTAACTGTGGTTATAGATCTGTTCTGAGGTTGTGCCCAAATACCTCTCAGATTTCTGCATTTCACCATTCTTCTTTAAAATAATGTTATTTATATAAATTAAAATTAAATTGTATACAAAATATAAATAATTATAGATGGTCAATATGTGTATAATAAAGAAGATACTATATATATTTACATAGCTCATAAACTATATTCTATTATAAGTTTAATAGAATATATAATAGAATCTACCAGTATTATATAATAAAGCTATGTGTGTGTATGTCTGTGTGTAGGCATAAGTTTCCTCATAGCAATTTTAGGTGCATCGTTGCTAGTTCTGTTGTTTCTGTTGTGATTTGTATCTTAGCAAAGCCGCAGCTATGCCATGTTTGATGTTAACGGTTCAATTTGCTGACCAGTTGTTCTCTTTGGCACTCTTCTGAATCTCTGGGACTACTGGGATACTGAGGAAATTGCTATGTTATTATTTTCTGAGAACATCTGCATGTTTGGGGATAGAAGGTTGCGTGCGTGACCCCTAACTTCTCAAAATCCAGACAGTTAATAAATAGCACAAGGAATTAATTCTGAGAATGTTGTTATTTTCAAAGTAAAACACATCATTTAAGGGAGTTCTGATGCTTCTGTTCCAAAACTTGGAAATGATAATTCTGAGAAGCTCAGCTCCAGCTATCCCTTGAAGGTAATAGAGGGCAAGTAATAACTTTTCAAACCTTTTCATAATGCTTTTCTGCAGTAGTTCTCTTACATTTCTTGTAGCCAGCTAGATACTGAATCCCGATGTGATTAACTGCAAGAATGGTGTCCTGTGAGTTTCAAACAAGCAGCTTTGAACAGATTATATAGCTGTGCAATGCGGTTGCACTGAATGCCATGAACAGGCTATGAGCTCTGAAGTTTTTCCATGTTAATTACCAGGGCAAGGGGAAAATAGTGTATGCTGATGATTACCACCTTCCATCCAGAACTGCACTTCAGTTATGCTGTGTAACCAGCTTGTGCTGGTGTGCCAGCCCCAGACACGTGAAAAACTTGTGCATGAGAGCCTGCCAAAGCCAGCTGGAGAGGCTGCAGAGAGGAACATCCAACCCTTGCTTCAAGGAGGAAGGGACTCCAGAGTACCATGAACAAATAGCACCTAAAATATACTCTTAAACAACTCCAACATGTAAGGGTTAAATTCAGCACCAGAAGCAGGGTTTTTTTATTCTTCATGTCCAATACCAACTAGCAATTCAGCAGTTTTATATCCTAGTTGTCATCCCATATTTTTCTCACACATTTTTAGCTTCTTGAAGAGTAATGCATTAGTAGGACAGATCTGGGAAGCTAGGTCTAGATAATTCATAGCAGTAGAAGTGTTGTGATCCCAAGATAGACCTGTGTACTGGGAATTAGCTCCTCTTCAAGGCTTCCTGACTGCAGTATCACAGTGACCTCTGCAGTAGTGTTCAGTCCTCATCCCTGTTTTGCAGTGGGGAAGCCGGCAGCTTGGTTGTGCAAGCTGGACCTAGGTGAAGTAGAAATGGCTTTTGCCGTATAGACTGACAATCTTGCTCTTTGATGAAGACTGCAGGTAAAAGCAGTGGACCAGAGTCACTGTCTCAGTCCCTACTTGTGGCAGGAAGGAAGGCACAGAAAATCTGCCAGGAGGAAGGGGGAAGTGTTAGAATGAGGAAAGAACAGGTACAACAATAAACAAAGGTTTATTTCTATCTGTTCTGTAGGGAGAATTACAAAATAATCTTGGTGTGGAGGCATCTGATTCATAGACTTTAAGTTCAGAAAGGAGGACTGTGATGTAATTATTATTGTCCAGTCTGGCCTCCTGCATGTCTCAGGCCAAAGAACCTCACCCAGTCATTTCTGCACCAAACCCGTAACTTCAGTTTGAAATATACAGCACAACTGCAGGCTGTGCAGAGACTGCATTGAGAACAGCCCTGAGGAAAAGGATGTGGTGTGTTGGTGGATGAGAAGCTCAACATGAGCTGGCAATATGGAAGAAATTCTTTACTGTGAGGGTGGTGAGGCACTGGAAGAGATTGCCCAGAGAAGCTGTGGATGCCTCATCCCTGGAAGTGCTCAGGGCCAGGCTGAATGGGGCTTGGAGCAACCTGGTCTAGTGGAAGGTATCTCTGCTCATGGCAGGGTGGTTGAAACAAGATGATTTTTAAGGTTGCTTCCAACCCAAGCCATTCTATAATACTACCATATCCTGAGCAAATATTTGCATAATATCTTTCTGATTAACATCAACTGCAGCTAAGTTAGCCCCTGATCAGCTATTTCCATCCTTTCAAAACTTCATTTTTAAAAAGGCGTGTCCTAGTGATAACACTTAAAGCAAAGTTGAGATGTCATTGAGCTCAGCTCTGACAGCTCTTATGGGGCTAAATATAGTCTGCTAACTTCAAAAGGTCCAATATCTGCCTCAACTATGCCCCAGAAAATAACACTGATTATTTATCTTCTCTGTTACCTTGCCTCCCAAAGAAGAGTGGTTGATGCTGCTGTAGGACTATCAGATTCTTGCTTTTTCTTCAGGAACAATGAGAAGTATCAGGGTGTAGGAGGACAGGATTTAACATTGCTCTTATAGTAAGAAAGGAGTTAGAAGAAAGCTCAGAAGTGTCTGCTCCTACTAATGCCTACGAGGCTGAGTCTTATGGTGCTTACCCCTGTGAATTAATTAAGCCTTCCTTGCTCCTCCACATTCTAAGAAAACCAAGTCTAAGACAAGGAGGAGGCAAAGTGTGAGAGGGAGAAAGTAACAGCATGCAAGAACTGAATCTGATTTTCATTATTGCTTGGAAATGTTATAATTAAAAACTTTTTATCTATCTATCTATCTATCTATATATATATATAATAACTTTGCTGTTTAATTGAGTATTTTCTTGTCTGCTTGCTAGCATAGAATCAGTTCTGATCTCGTGCATGTCACTGGCCCTGTGCTGTAAACAGCGAAAGGAGCATCTCCTAGTTCAGGTGCTGAGTTTTCTTCTCATGGCTATTCAGAAGTGCAAGGTACAGTAACTGCAGATTTGTAGCAGGGTTATCTTTATTATAGAAGAGCTAAGTGCTGAGCCTACATGGTATTCTTGATGTCACTCTTTACACACCTCTTCACTAATGTTTTTATACAGTCAGATCAGCTGAAAGGAAAGCAGAGGGAAGTCCAGGGCCAGTCACAGGACTGACCCTCTGATCTGCCTTTATATAGGCAATATCCTGAGAAAATAGATGTAAGTAGATGCTTTGCAGTTTGCCTCAGGCCAGTGAGGCAGACTAGGTGGTACGAAGCCCTTTATTTCTGTTTGTGAGGCTGTGATTCCTCAGCCACAGTGTTTACATTGGCCCCAGTTGCTCTGTAATGCAGAAAGCCACATGCTGATGTGATAAGCCCGAGGAGTTCAGTAGGAGATTTTGCAACTGGACAAGACATTTCAGTGTAAAGCTTAATTGGAGATGGAATGCTTAAGTGCAGCAGCTATCTGTGATTGCTGTGTTCACAGAGGAACAGCTTGGTTTGTTTGGAGCAATTCTGCAGGATGCTAAGTGGTTCCTAAGCTTAAACCTGCTAGGAGAGAAGAACACCAAGATATCTCCCCACATCCAGCTCTTTCGAAGTGGAAAACATCAGTGGCAGTCTTCAGCAACATTATCTCACCTGTTGCATTCAGTTCCTGGCAGCACGCTGCTGTACTGCTGTTATGAGGCAGGAATGGCACTGTAGCCATAGAGTAGCTCTGGTGAAGCACTGTCCCAGGTTTGTGCTGCTCAGCACCACAGCCACTGCCCCACAGCACTGGGTGCACCCAAAGGAACACGATTCTGCAGCTCGCGATCCCTGGCGGGATTCACCGCGGGGAGGAGTTACCCACCTGGGAACTGGCATTTTCCACCCTCGATTCTGCATGGCAGAGAAGCAAGCAATGCTTCAGCAGTAGTACCAGTTAACAAGAGTGGTAAATCATTGCATGTGCTCTTGATTAGAGATCCCAGTTCTGTGTGGAATTTCCTGTCTGATTATGGAGGGGCTGAATGGAGCTGGCAGAGTAAAACAGCCAGTGAAAAAGCTGGCAGCAGCAGAGAGCAAGTAAGAACGAGAAATTTCACAATACCCAAATGCATGGATTGGCTTGTTTCTCTCTTGCTGTGATATCATCTGAAACCTAAGAAAGGCTCAGGGGATCACTGGACTACGCAGCACAGGAATTGGAAAAGTGATGATGAACGCCTATAGGGGATCAGTTATAGTCATCTCCTCAAAGAACAGTGTGGGATAAAATGGGAAGCGGATTTGTCAAAAACACGGATAGTGAACAGAATCATTTAAGCAAAACCTTCAGCTTCTATGTTGACAACTTATTTTCTTGTGCCCACTTAGAAACTTGTGATAAATGTCCATTTTTATCAGGACTTCTGCCTCCTTTTTTCTTTTATTCAGCCCCAGTGTTAGGGAAAAAATGTAACACCTTCTGTTCTTTCAAGGCAGAAATGAGCAGAGCTGGATGACAGTACTCTAGGGAAACTGCTGATTTATGTCTTTACTTCAGCATTTCTGGTTTTTACCTCATCTAGCCTTGATCAAAACATATAATACTGGAGCACAGATATGACATGAATCTTAATAACCATGTTCATCTGTTATTAGAACCAATTTCGTCTTAATTGTCCTTACGTTTGACAGATGAGACCAAAATCCTCTGCCTATATAAACTGGTATTCGCATCATGACTGTGCATATTACATGAGAGGAAGAGGAGACTTTATGCTATTTCTTAATTCTGGCCTTGGTTAGCAAGAATGAGAATTGTAGTTCTGGGTTTTGTCACATGGCTGCCAGTTCAATTTACTTGTCACTACCCTTGTGGTACTGCAGTATATTTCGTGGAGAATCATTTGAACTAATCACTTAGCACTCAGTTTTTTAAAAACTATTAAGAGTGCTCAGTACTTTTTTGTGAAGAAGTCCAGATCTGGGTTTTGCACCTAAAACTGTTTCCAAGATTTTCATGTCCCAGCTGTTCTTGTTACAGCTGAACAAAATTTTCAAACAGCTTCAGCTCAGTGTGCTCCTCTCCAAATCTAGCCATTTAATTTAGTGTCTAAAAGGAGATTAGAGATCCTGCCAACATATATCCTGGAGCTCTGTGTTTTCAAGCCCATTACAGGCTTTGTAGAAATTACTCCATTTAAGTGGAGATTTTAGTCAACAGTTTATTGAAGCTGCTGTATTTTCACGTGTAGACATTTCAGAGAGCTTTAAATATTATTCACTTAAGATCATAGGAATGGAATCTATTTCCCAGGACCCTGATGTAAATGTATTCATGACCATTTCCTACCCATGTGTTCCTGTGCCAATATTGTCTTTTAAATAGCTTTTTGCCCTCTCCAGTGTAAGCACTTTAATATATTTATACAGGGTAATTATCTCTCTCTCTCTCTGTGTTCATTTGCTAAACTGAATGAGACAAGCTGTTTAGTATTCTGGTTCTCCATTCTCCTCCTCATCCTAGAAAGCTTTTCTCAGCTCACGTTGCTGTTTGAATTAATCTTTTGGATATGTGGTGATCAAAACTGTGCAAGACTGAGATCTCACCATAGCCTTATATCAAGATATTAGTTTTCTCATCTTCAGGAATTGTCTTATTGATATATCCCAGGATCTTACTTCCTTTTGTGCCAGTGCATCAGGCAAGTACCCTTGCACTATTTCAAACTGATTGTCTCTATCCTAGATTACTTTCTCTCATATGTCATTAATTAGTTCCTTTCTTATAACAAATGCATTGTCCTTAAATGCCTGATTGTGAAATTTATATTGCTATTACATTTCATCTCATTTCTGATACTCCAGCACTCAAGATGAATCCCTCCTTTCAGTATGACATTCAAATTTTCTTTTATATACCCAGATCCTCCTAATTGTCTGTACTCAGCAAATACCATTACATTAGCGTGTTCATTTCTGTGCCATGATCATTATTTAAAAATATAGATAAACATAGTGTTAATCATGTAAACTTAATCGAGAAATTTTACTTGTAGCTCCTCTAACCTAATATTTCTCTTAAAACTCAAAGGCTGTCTTCCTTTTAGCTTGATTTTTAGTTCTGTCTTAATATTGATATCAGCTACCATTTTAACTCCTTCCCAGGTGGCACCACATTAAATGGTTTTTCTAATACATTTTTTATCTAGAAAATTTATTGCCAATTGCACCTCTTAGGTTTGGCTGGAACGAACTACCTCTTTTAAAGTTAGCTTTCATCCTCTTTATTATTTGATGCTTTTCAGTTTTTTCTTCCAAAATCTTGCATCCCATTGCAGTCAGAATTCAGCCTTGTATTATTTTATGTCAGTTCTTTCAGAGTTTAGGGAGGGAGCTTATCAGACCTCCTGATCTGAGCACAATAATCTCTCCAAAATGTTTATTTACCTCATTAATGGTAATTTCCATTTCCACTCCCTCCTTTTGGTTATCTACCCTGCCTCCTGCAACCTTATCACTTTGCTCTGCATTACTATTCTTATTAAAGAGCCAGGGCAAAATATTCATTAGCTTTGGCACAATGTCTACATGTGTTAATGTTTAATTATCACCACAGCCCCACTTCCTTGTTCTTTATATATGCATATATTGGTTTGGTTTTGCTCCAGTATGTAACATTACCACTGAAGATTATTTCTGAGAAAGGTAGGGCCCATTGAGACCCAGCTTTCCAGGTCAACTGGTCCTGTGTTGGCTTCATTTACCTTTTATCTTAAATAAGAGTTTTAGTAGTGGGGCAGAATTAAACAGTGAGACTGACAAAATAAGTAATCTCTGTAACAAACAAAAATACCTCTCATTTTGGTGACTTAAATGTTAGACCAGGGATGAAGCTAAAGCTGCTCTGAAAATTCAAAGATTTAGGGCAAGGTCCTTTTCTGTCGGATTCACGTGCTGATTAGTTGCCCACATGATAACTAAACTACTATGTGGGAGCGAAGGGAAGAAATAAATCTTCAGCACTTATATTAGTGCAGAGGCACAACCGTATTTCCACAAACTGAATGCTCTGGTCACATGAGGAATGTGTGGAGAGGAGCAGGGCAGGGGCCTCGAATGGTGGGAAGGGGGGCTCCATGGGGATGAGGGGTTTGATGTCCCAGGGAGCTGTGGATGTGGTCAGTAGTCCCTTTCCACTCTTTCTCCACTTTTCCCTTTCGTACTGCCTTTTGCTTCACCACGCCTGAGAACACAGGACCTGTCTCCACAGCATCTCATGCTTGGCCCCTCATAGTGAAGGAGAGGAGTTGGGGCCAAGGTCTGTTTCTGCTGTAGGGAAGAAGCAAGACTAGTAAGTCAAGGAGAAGAGCAGGACCCAGAGGCTTTCTGGCCCTTGTGCTGTTAAGGGTGTGGGAACTGCTGTTTGTTGGAGAACCTCACACACCCTTGGCAGGACAGGGCTGAGGACCAGAGGGCTGCAGCAGGTTGTTATGATCTGAATTAACATGGAAGACCAAAGGAAATTAAGCCTCTGTGAATAAAACGGATCGAACCCAGAAAGGTTCGAAATATACCCCAAAACTTGATTAAAACCAAATAAGATTAGATGTTGGTGCCAAAAAAAAAGTGATGTATTTTATTCAATAGGAAAAGAGGCAAAGAGAAAGAAAAAGAAAGAAAGAAAGAAAAATAGAAAAAGAGGTGTGCATGGAGGGGAGGGGACAGGGAGAGAGTGACAGCAGTTAGTTAGAAACCTATCACCCTTCCGGGGGTCTCAACAACATCTCGTGGCTTCTCTTCATCCGGTCTTCTGGGTGGCGAGGGTCCCCCGGTGCTGTGCCAAAAAGTAGAGAATCCCAAGGATTAATTAATATACATTTGGGCCAGGTGAGAGCACACAGGTGCATCCCTTGCAGGGGTCCAGTTTGACAATGTCCCTTGCAACACTGTGGACCTGTTGCATGATCTGCAGTGCTCTGGTGCAGGGTCTGGGGACCCCTTTGTGGGAGGCCTTTGATGGGCCATGAGTGCTGTCCTTCACGGCTTTTCCTGGGGTGAAGGGGCCTCACAGCTGGGCTCCTCTGCATAGCGGAGGATGGGCGTTCACTGCCTCAAACTAGAGGCTTTTTCACTATGCACCCAAAACCTCTCCTCCCCCCCACCCTTTGGTGTGAGGGTCTGTGAGGGTCTGTGTGAGCCTGGCAGCTGACAGCCCTGGGGCTGTGGTCTCCACCCCCAGGGTGCTATGCTTGATCCCTCTGTGAATGTATTCCTCTTCCCCCAGCCGGGACCTGAGTCACTTTATCTTATCTCCATCAACATGCAGTCCAGAGCCTTAGTCAGGGTATGGTAGTCTTCTCTGCAGCTTTTATAGTTTTGCTGTAATAGGCAAAAGTCCTTCATGAAGATGTTTAAGCCATAAATGATAACATTTCAGTCTCCAATGCAGGTAAGAATCAGTTGTTGGAGGCAGAGCAAGCAATCTCCATCCCTAGCACAGGGCAGCCATGAATCTGCCACGGCTGGCAGTCCAGTACCATTGGGTACCTTTTTCATTTTGCTTTTAGCTGCCTTTATATATGCAGACACAAACATGCACACTGGCACTCAGAACAGGCTTCTTCAAAACTCTGCTGGGTTTTGGCAACGTGAAGGGAATGAATGACTCTCCACAACACTAACATGGCCAGAGGGAGCAGAGTAGCTCTAACTCTGTGTTCAGACTGATCTGGTGGATCTGTGTGTGAGTCGTTTGAAAAGATGGGGTATATGCCATACTGTCATTAAGTGCAGATATCTGATAGTTAAAGTAATCTGTGCAACTCTGTATACAAAGAATAGGTACCTAGCACAGGCAGCTGCCAAGCTTTAGGCCATTTTCCATATGCAGAAAGGTTAATCTACAATTAAAAATTAATCCTCTTTTTCTGAAAAAAATTTTTGGTTGCATAATGGTGAGTATGGTGGTGAGATATACATGTTCTTACAAGAAATGTGTGGTAAGAAGAGTGTCAGTTTTGAATGACGTGAAATAAATCCATTTTCTGGATTCTCTTCACTAAAATTTGGACCTTCTTCTGAGAAGGCCCACAGAAATGTTTGTTCAGTGCAGAAAGCACAAGTATTTCTCTGCGTTTGTGCTTGCTATGTCCTGCCTCTGCTACACATGCATTTGTATGCTTGGTGTTAGGCATGAGTCTTCAGAAGAGACTGGGATGGAAAGGGAGCACATGCCAGCACAGAGTGTACAGAGAGGCACATGGTGCACCCAGCAGAGCAGACAACTGGAGGGTGTTAGTGCATTTGTCACGCCAGCCACAGCGCCAGCTTCATCGCTTCCTGTGCCTCAGGGCTGCACAATGCTGCCTCCAGCACAGGCAGTTGGCTCGACAAGTGGGACACGAGGTTGGCCCAGGGCACTTCACTGCACCTCCTCTGCAGCAGGCCCTTCACCAGCCAGACAGAATTAGGATCTGGGTGGGAAAGTTTACATAAAGGAAGTAAGGGGGGCTTTCCTGGAGGCTTTGCTTTCATGAACCCACCACTCCTCCTCCCTCGAACTGATTTGTTTGTTCAGGCTTGGTTGCCTCCAGCAACACATTATTAGTGCGAACTATGGTGTATCCTGGGAGACCTGCAGGATTCCCCACAAATCTTTTGAGTTCTTTGTCTCCAAGAAGGGAGAGACACAAAGGCATTTCGTTCTGCTGACGCAGTTGCATGTGCATTGTTCCCCTTATGAGTGTTGGTGTGTCTCTTCAGCAAATGCTGTAATTGGACTGCACAGTCTTCATCTTGCATCTTCGTCTCAGTGAGTAGATTATACTTTTCTTGGTAAAGCCACCAAACTGCACTGCTTTAAAGACTGTACTTGAAACCATGCTTAGCTGAAGAGGTTTCAGCAGAGCTGTGTACTTACTGTTGCACACACAGATCAGTCCTTGCTGATGGTAGACCTCAGGCTTTCAGGGTAAATCTGGCCTTAAGATAAATACAGATTGTATTACGCATGAGCAGTTTTCCCTGAGTGAGCATGGCTGCAAAGGCAGTAAAGACAGTGACATGGATTAACGACGTGGGTATGTACTCAGGGCTCTGCTAAGACCATACATCTCTGCTAAGACCATACATCTCTGCTAAAATCAATGCCACTGGAAATTCTTTAGATACAACAAGTGCTATGAGAGCTTCCCCATGATGTGATCAAACTATGCGGATATGCTTTTGATCTCTGCTTGGTTTGAAATTACAGGACTCAGCTTCAGCTCCTTTGGCTATTCTGTGTCCCAGGCTTGCAGGGACCAGCCTATGTGTCACAGCACAGTTAAAACATCATGAAGAGCACTTGATTTCCTGATTAGTCACGTATGTGTCCAGAGATGGACAGCATCAGATGAACTGATCTCCCATAAAGGTCAAGGCAGCTTAGCTAAGAGAGGTCAGTGCTCCAGTAGATAAGGCACCAACACCAGATGGCATCTCAATAACAGAGCAGTCAGAAGTAAAGGACATGAGGGTTCCCATAACAGTGATGCTGTCGGTAATGGGGGGCTACTGAGAGGGCAAGGCAGTTAAGGGAATGCAGAGAGGGTGTTTTGAGTGTGATCTACTTTCACCAGGTGATTCAGTTGCCAAGAGATTCAGATGTTAAAGAGTGCTGACTGAGGCTTCAGCCCTGTCCTCTGTCCCCCCGCCAAGCGGCTCCAGGTCTGCCAGAGGGTGGGGGACTGCTGGGGCAAAAGGGTGAGCTGTGCACTGCTGAGATTGACAGTCCAGCTGCTTTCACAGAATAAAACCAGTTTGTCTCACATGTCTGAACAACCCAAACCTGAACTAATGGAGCAAACAGGTGTGAAAGGAGAAGGCTTTTGCCAGAGCCAGTAGCTCCTTGTCTGCTGGATAAAAGGAAAAGCAGGTCAGTAGAAATCAACATATCCCTCATCAGATGGCAGGGAGAAGAGTCACTCTTCAGTGAGCAAAGGCACTTGAGATTAACCTGTTAATTCCTGGATCATTTTCGAGTCAAACAGCATGGAGACCAGGACCCAGGAGGCTTCTCTGCTAGACCTGAAAACCCAGCTCATGTGCCTCTTGATATCTTTCTCCAGGAAAGAAATAAGGGGGAAGAAAATACAAGGATGGATGGCTAGGCTATACTTTTTCTGCATTTGAATTACTTCACAGTGAACAGCTTTAATCCCCATGCTCCAACCCATCTCCTGCTTTACAGAAAAGTTTCAAGGTGGCTCTTGAACCTCCCAGCTGCCAGTGCTCTAAGAAATGCTCTTTAACCCACAAGGTCCGTTTTCCTTTCTTTCATTTTAGGATTTTCTCTCTTCCTGCCCATTTTTTCTCTTCCGGGTACTGCTCTACTTCTATTTCTTTCCAATTTAAAGTAATTTAAATGCTTAAGAGCTTTGATGCCAGTGGCATCACCTTGTTTCTAGTGAGTGACCTGCTGTATCCTGCATTTTCTTCTGGCAGGGAAGGTAAAATGGGTAAAGGAACTGTCGTTCCCCTTTACTTGGCAGAAGGCCCTTCTGCATGCAGAAGAATTTCTTCATAATTTACTTCAGAGCTTAAATTTGTCTTTATTGACTGGATAATTGAAGTAGCACTGTTGCAAAGTAATGAAGTAATGGTAGTCTTTGAGAACTACATACCAATTCTAGCAGTAGCTAATGCTACACTGGAGTGTCCTGCAGTGTCATTTAAATTTCATCAGTGACGACAGTTTCCACACCTTACAGGAATCTGAAGCTGCAATATCTCCCTAGACATTTTCTATTTTGTATGGTGCTGTATAAGTTTGACTCTCATACATGGATTTCTGCCATTGCATTTTAAACAAAGTGTATTATCTTTAAAACTCAATTTTATGAATGAAAATTTTGTGGATATTTTCATTTTTCAAGCTTCATTAAATCATTCTCCCATGCCTCAAAAAAAAAAAAAAATCTTTATTTTCTATACTCAAACACTATGATGCTAGTCCTCACTTAAATTAGCATAAATTGGGAAAATGCCACTCAAGTTGATGAACAAGTTTTGGAGGCAACTGGTCTCTATGCTTAACATCAAAACCACATAGAGTCTCCATGCAATAGTCTAGAGAGCCATATAATACAGCCAGATTTGCTAGAGTCACACCAAGCCTGTCACCTACCTGAAATGAAAGTGTGAAATATGTTCTTGTGCCATTTTTAATGTAATTGCCTAGTAATCATCAGCAGGTAAATATTCCGCACTATCTTTCCTGAAAAGTTTAAGAACTCAACACTCCCTATATATTCCTTTAGTTTTTTGTTTCAAAAGCCTTCAACACAAAATGCCCTAGTTCTGTTTGGCAAATGCAATATTTTGTATTTTTTCATATAAGTGGAGCTGGCTTTGCAATATGTTTAATAAAGTCAGTTTCGACATTGACTATGTGCAACCAAAAGGGAAGATGTTTAAAAAGAGGAAAACACTATGGTGAATATACAGAAATGGTCTCCAAGTTGTATGCTGCATCTGCCAGTACAGTTTACTTTAAAGTAATTTTCAAGTCAACACTTGTACAAAACAGTGAACAAATGGTAAAAATAGCGAAAATACAACTTCTGTTAAAAAAACAACTGCTAGAATCACTAAGGCAATGAACTATGGCCATGACATGTTTTGTGCTATCTCTGTCTTCTGTGATGAATGGCAGGACTGTTGAGCACTATAAAGATAAAGTAATTTTTAATTCCTGTGATGAGGTAAGATGGTGGGAACAATGAAGATCTTCCAATATAATTTTCTACTCTGCAATTTCTCCCACAGAAATTTGAATACAAAGGCTGCCTTTATCAACTGCATGGTTTTTTTTTCCCCTCAGCTTCTCATACTTTATAATTTGGCTATGAATTTTAAAGAATGGATCAGAGATTAGAAATTAGCAGCCTTTGTGTCCTATTGAAAGCATATCAACCCCTCCTCCTTAGACACTGCAGAATTCCTTGGTAATAAGGCTGACTGAACAAGTCTTCATTAAACTGCATGTTGCTGGGCTGGAGAATTTATTTGTCTCCATCAGCCATTCAGACCATGACCTGGACAAATCAACCGTGATGCCTCAGATGTGAAAAGCCTTTGTTTGGCTTCTCACGTTCTGAACACAATTAGTAGCTCTGCAACTCATCCCTTTGGCCAAGGTAGAGTCATGCTGTAACTACTAGTCTTGAGGTAAGTCACTCGGAGCATTCCTCAAGTGATTCAGTCGAACGTGATTTTAACCACATAACTCCCAATCCCATGGAAATGAGTGGCAGATGAGGATAAAGCTAACCAGCTTTTAACACCCAGTTATCATAGTCATTCTGTACTGTCTGTGCTGGCAACCTAATAGGAAATGTAATTGGGAAAAATTTCCTCTAAATTGGGGTAAAGAAACTGACTTATGCAATATGTCTGTCATTAAGGTGACTGAGGCTTTTCTCAGCTTCCAAACACTGTGGTCCAGATGTTTACTACCTCTTTTTTCAACCAGGAGTAAGTTACAATAGATGTGACTTTTGTGTAACATGGCAGAATACATGAGCCTTTCATTAAAAATCACCTTCCACTTGAAGATAAAGTTATTATAAGTTATACAAATAAGGAGACAGCTTTTTGTAATAGTCATTAAAGGCTTAGGAGCTGTTTCACAAATACGTAACTCCTTGAGCATGTCAGAGTTTGCTTTGCTCCAGAAGAATGAAAGGCCAGAGTTTTAAGCTGTATTTCCTCCTCATAAATCCTGAGGATCATGCATTTATTTTGGCACTGGTTTTGCTGCTTCTTCAGATTATATCTCTGTTCCCTTCAATGTTACTGCACTGGAGAAGTGGTATGACTTCTACTCAGTATGGTCAGGAGTTAAGATTTCAGATTTTTTACCTCAGATACTGGTTGAAGCCTTTCTCTCTGTGCCTGAAAGTCAGAAGGCAGCAGAAGCATGCAGCAGGCAAGCCAGGGTACTCTCTCTTTCTGTCTATCTATGCATGTAATTATCTATATTTCTATATAGATGTGTGGGTGTGCTTGTATACATATTCTTATTTGTAAATTCTTGCAGGACTTCAAACAAAAATCTCAGTTGTGTTTTTTGTTGGAAGGGATGGGTGAACATCAGACCAACCCAACCAAGTGGCTCTTCAATCAGACAGGGCATAACAGTGCCCTGTGTTCCCCCTGGCTTCCTTACCCACCCCATCCCTCTATGCACACAGATCCTGGTCTCCTCAGCCCACAGCACAGATTGCTTCGCAGCAGCAGGAGAAATGTTTTCTGTCAGTTGGAATCCAACCAGGATGTGAGGAAAATAACATTCTCAGACACTTCTGAACCAGCCTTGTCTTTGGGGCACAGAGCTCCTGCCTACAGCTCAGAGTCGGAGAAGGGCTTGGTCACTTGTGATAGGAGATGCATCTGAAGGGATCCATTCCAAATGGATTTAAATGGCAGGCAGGGTTAGGACACCCTTAGGGGTGAAGGAGGCATCTCTCAGAGTTCTCAGCATGAAAACTGGACCAGATGGACAGTGGTCTGTGACCTGTGAACTCCTCTACACATTTTTCTTCTCACAGACCTTAAACGCTTATTGGCAAGATGCTGCTTCAGGCATGTGGGAATATGTAACAAGCAGAAACTCGTCGGAGACCATGTCTCGTAGATTTCCCAGGTATCAGTGGGTTTGGCTATTCATATTTCCAGTCATGAGAAGTTGTATTTAGCTCTGACTAGTGCCTGGATTGTGCCATGTGTTATATAGCTGAGGAGTATCTGGCTTTCAGTTAATCTTTTCTTCTAATATACTTTGATGCCTTTCATTCTCTGTGTGGTGTTTTTTTCTTTGATTATATCCTGGCCTAAACCATTTTGTCCTGCCATGATTATACTCCAGAAACACGTTCTGGACTACTGAGCTTTAATTTTGCCATCTTTTTCTCCCAAGAAAAGGATCCTGGAATAGCAGCTGTTCAGAATTTAGTGGTTGCAAGATAAATTATAAACACAAGCCAAATGCTGCTGACTGAGGATTGTGTTCAGGCTGGGCTTGGTTCCTCCTCTGTTTCTCAACTGCTGCAGGATGAATACAAGCCAGCAGTGACAAGATACTGCTCAAGAGCAAGTCCTTATCTCTTATCTATGCTTCAAATGCCTCAGGAAACAGAGTTGAAATGGACTTTCATACAGCTTTCATATTTTGTAAGGATGAATAGGAGTAAAAGAAATACGAATATGAGGTGTGATGAAAATTAGACTTTCTCAGGGGTAGATGGGAGAATTTAGAGACTCCTCAGTGATTTGCTCTGCAATGAGATCGATTAGGCTGCCAAACGGGCCCCAGCAGTAAAAGCTCCATTGGTTAGCTATCTACAACACCATCTTCCAGAGACGTGTCAAACATCCAAAGGACAATCTTAGAAGTGGTGAACTAGACATGCAATATTTATCAGCTTTTAGTTTTTTGTTGGGTTTGTTGGTTTTTTTCGGCTTTTATCACAATATTTATCAGGTTTTAGTTTTTCTGTAGGGGTTGTTGGAAAGGTACTGTGGCCACACTAGATTTTGACTGACCTTCCATCAGGGTCCAAGGTGGGGTTTTGACAGACTGGACCCAAACTGGCAATAGCAGGGTGGGTAGGATCCTTCTCTAGGATGAGAGACATGAAGTTCAGGTTGAGCTCTTGTGTAAAGAAAAACAGTTGAACTTAGGTTTCCCGCAGCCAAGCAGAGGCTGAGTTACCAGCTTAACAGGCATTTTGGAGTGAGTTTATCCTTTACATTTTTCACAAAGGCTGTTGACAGTTTTTGAGACATTCTGCTTAGAGATAATAACAACTCTATGTTGCATGTATTTTTTGGAAAGCAGATTTTATTTCTTTCCTCACAAATCTGATTCTATCCCTAATTTGAGTTAATTAATGTGCACATTTTAGAATTTTTTTTTTTATTAGACGAAAGGTCAAGGGACTACCACCTCGTGAGGAAAAAACCTGTTTCCTGAGAAACAAGCTTGCTTCAATATGTCTGTGACATCCGAGCACCCCATGCAGTGCTCTGTCGTGGTGGCCAGTTTAATTATGGACCCTAATTGGGAACAAGAAACAAAAGAGGGAGTCTAGGGAAAGATGACTTCATCTCCCTGCTCATCTTACATTACTGTCCCACACAAAAAGACTGAGGCAACAGACAGAACAGCAAACAAAATTATCTACATAGAGTTTTCCCTTGGCTGAGGAGAGAAAGGATAAAATGAGAAAAGGAACACTGTTCACCTGGAAAGTCACAAGAGCAGGTCTGAGTTTTCATCTTTTCTAGCCAGCATGTTTGTTTAAGCCCACACCTATAAAAGTTTTTGTTCAAGCAGTTTGTCCTTGGGCTAATTTCTCTATCTCGTTCTGCTTTAGCCTCAACTTGCTATAAGCCTGGGAATGTTTTGCCTCTGTGAAAGAATCTTTTTCTTACACTGATAGAGAACGCCCTGTCTGCTACATGAAGTTGTTACAACAAGGTGTGGGAGGGAAGTGAGGCATGACGGTGTTGCATAAAGGACAGCCTCGCGGTTGGCAGACCTGGGGGGATTACAAAACAAATGTTCTGGCTCTTCCATTAATTATCCGATTTCAGATGAGTAGTATAGGCTCAAATTTGCAAAGGCCTAGACAGAGAGGCTGGCACAAGTAAGGACAGTATGTGGCCATTCCTAATTTACTATTTATTTTGGTTTTTTTTCTGACGAAAGGCATCTAACCACTGATTCTGACTCCTTGCCTATCAACAGAAACTTATCCCTCTACTAAGGCAGTCGTGTCTCTTCTGCAGGCTGGCAGGCACCAGCTTTGCTGCATGCTGTTCAGCACCTTCCCACATGAAAGACTCACACAGTTGTCCCTGCAGTCCCTGATCACATAGTCATTCATTCCATCACCAGCCCTCACCCCCTTTCATCATTTAACTATCATCATTGTACCAACACCCAGAAGTCATAGCTTGGCCTTTCCTTTTTGGTTCTGCATGCTGTCACACTCCACCATTCAAACCATAAAGCCATTTACCTTCTGTGGTTAATTTCATGTACGTAAAATTATTTCTATTCTGATATAATTTAATAGGTAGATGGCAAATCAGTAATTTTTCTGTAAGCCAGGTACTTTTTGGCATTACTTCCCAATTATCCAGATAACCTTGCCTTCAAACACTCTGTCTGTTTTCCTCAGTGTGTCAAAATATCACGTGTATTTTTTTTCTACATAGTAGTCATTAAGGGGAAATTAGAAAAACCTAAATAACCCTAGGAATGTCACAGCAGAGCAGAAGGATGTTAGGTGTTTCTCAGAGGCACTGACAGATTGTTTCTGTGGTTTCCAGTCTTACCTCTGAACTGCTTGGGGCAGAGGTGAGGGCAAGGAAAGAAAAAAATAGAGGCTAAAACAGGACATTTGGGAATACCTAGAGGTGTATTTGGCAGGTGCAGCACTCTGTGTTGGTGGACCTGGCTGTTTGGTAGGTAGGTTGGGTCTCCTCCTTCCTTTTATGGCAAGAACTTCCTGGATCATTACGTCTAATTCCTGCTATCATAAATGGACATATCCTGTTATTGCTGTCATAAATTTATCTTGCTTGGTGTTTAAAAACAGGTGGTTTATTCCTCTCATTTTCCATCTGTAAGACTGCACTGGACTCTCATATCCTTCCAGTGATCAAAAACCACCCTTGGATTTCTGTCCTTTAGTTTGAGAGAGACTCGTGTCTATGACTGAAAACATAGGAAAATGTTACCAAGGAGATTAGAAATGACTGTCTGACTGAATTCTTTAAAATGTAGTATGTGCTTTGCATTTAAAAGTTATCTCTCTACCCAGCCTGGAGTAAATCCAAAACAGTTCACCTGAGAGGACAAAAGGAAATCCCAGTCCTAAAGCCAGTTGGTGACGGAAGAGTTAACGGGACACAGTGGTTCCGCTGCTGACACGAGGAGCAGCCTGCTGCATTTCTGCAAGGTGATCAGCTGAAATGTTTGGCAGTTTGGTTTAGTTTCGCCCAAAAAAATGCAGCTTTTCTACGGAGGAAGAAAACCCAGAACTTTGGGGGTTTTGCCCGGCGGAGTTTAACGTGAAGTTCCGCTCCCGTTTCGCCGGCTGCTCCCTGCCTGTCTGTCCCTCTCCCACCTCCTGCGTTTCTGGATGTGCCAGATCTGCCCACAACCTGCACATTCCCCACCTCCCCGCCCTGCCCAGCCGGGAGGGGCGGGCTGGCGGGCGCGGGAGCCGGGCTGGGCTGCGGCGGGCAGGGCGCGGGCGCCTTCCTCCGCCGGCGCCCGCAGCCGCGGCACCACGGGCACGGCCGGGGGACAGCCAGCCCCGCGGAGCGCCGGGCGGGACGGACCTGACCCCGGGTGAGTGCAGCCAGCACAGAATCCCTTCATCTCGGCTGCCTGCGGTTAGTTTTTTCGCATGGGTGGGAGGAGGAGGAGCGCATAAACTTTTAGAAGCAAGGTACTGCTGCAGCGGGGCCGGTGCGCGCCTGGGCAGGCGGAGGGACGGCTGATACTACAGAGAAAAGAGGTTGGGAGAAACTGCTCCAACCCGGGAAGTCCAAGGGAACCTCCAACATGATATTATTGACTTGGGAAAGTTTTATTTACAGGCAGAGTTTGATGCTGTGAGCGCTGCTGGTAGGATGAGACAGAGAGCTGACGTTTCGTACCCTGAGAACATGAGTGCCCTGATTAAACAGAGAATTTTAAGTTGTACGTATGCAACTGAATCGGCATTTGATGTCCTCCTGTGCCTTATTCATAGCGCCCACTGCACTGGTACGAACGCACCGTGTTGTAGAGCCGGGGAGGATGTGGGGGAGGAGGGTGGTTTGGTTCGTGAACTTTCGTGGGAGGTTATTTCTCTTCTGATCGGACGGAGGAAAAGTTGGCTGCTTGTTTGTAGTAGAAGATATAATGAAACATACGAAAAGAGCTATATTAATTTTCTCCAAGCATTGCTGAAAGGATAGCGGAAATCTGTGTCTGTGCCCACTGAGGTGTTCAAGAAAGGGAAGGTTTGGAAGCAGGTTTTGCTGTGAGATTAACAGCTCTGAGCTGCTCTGTATAGAATTTCAGTGGGTGAGTGAGCAATTCAGATTCGTCAAGGCTGCATTGTTAGGGGATTGCAGTGCCTCGGTATTTGTTGAAAGCACAAGCAGTGCATTGCCCTCGTGTATGCAGGAATAAGCAGCTGTATTTACATAAAAGTGTACATCGGGAACCGAGTTTTGAAGTGCAATAAAGCAAAATTCAGCTAAGTTGTGCTCCATAAGAAAGGATAATCTGATGCAAAATATTTTATTTCCTCTGTTATTTTCAACATCATTTAGTACTGCAGTATCATGTGTAGGGTCATGCATGTCTGAGTACTTTGAGAGCAGGTTGTGTGAGGACATCCTCACAGATGTGTTTCTATTTGGCCTTCTGAATATCGGTCTGGCTTTCTTTGTAACTTGAATTTTTCATTTTTTATAACCAGTTCCAAGATGCTCAAATTGACATCAACTCTCTATACCTAATATAGTTTTCTTAAGATTTTTCTGTGAGGGAGCAGCACTAAAATTCATTTAGCTTTTTTAAAATTCATCACACAACAGGGGAGTGAGATGGAGGTGCTTAAATAACCATTGCTGTATTTTTCCCATGCAGATTAAAAGGTCAAAAAGCTTTAAAGTGATCATGTAGCTGGAGCTTCTGCATATCATAAACCATAGCACATGCCAGACTTAGTTCCTGTGAGAACTAGAATAATCTCACCTGCCTAAAGCACTCCTGTGACTTCACTGAGCAGGGTTTTTCATAAATCAGTTCAGTGGTTAATTGCCTCTGCATGGTTTTTAATCTCAGTTTCTCCATGCTGCCTACCAACTACCACGTATCACTTATTAGATCACAGCACTTTTTCTTTTATAATTTTCTGTGTAGGTGCTTATAGACTGATTGTTCCTGAATCTCCTGCAGAGCCAATTAAATAGGTTGAGTTTTTGTCTTTTGCTGTGTGGTAGAGTTTTTATTCCTTTATATTGTTGTGAATCTTTTCTGAACAGTCCTCAGTTTTTCTGTGTTCCTGAATTCTAGACAAAAGATCAGGTTCCACCAGGAATCAAACCATACTACATACAGAAGTGAAATTATTTCCCATCTCCTTCATGTTTTTTTCTTCCTAAATCCTAGTATTATATTGGTTGTTTCAGTCTTAAGATCGCATCAGAGGTGATAATCATCCAAATCTTCTCCAGAATCACTGCTTCCAAAGGTGCCATCCATCCCATAATGTTGCCTACTTCTCTCTGTCCCTTCTTACCTGAGTGAAATCCATGCACACATTATCTCTAAGTATGTACTATTGAACATACCATTTATGGTAAAACACCTTTACAGTCAGCAGTAAATGAGGTGTACAAAATTTTTTCCATCTAAAAGTGTCTCCTACTGGCTCAAAGTAGCAAGAAAGGCTCCCTTTTGCCACTTCAGCAAAATTGCTGCTCGCACGATACAGGAGTTCTGCTTTACATATCTTTTATCTGCTGCATCGTGCAAGTGCAGACATCTGAGGAATATATTCACTCAGTAGTGAAATCTGCTTGGCATCTGGCCATCTGTGGGCAGACAGGGCAATATCCCCTTTCCAGGTGGTCCCTTGTTAGGAAGTGAATGAAGTAATGTAAATGAAAAGAATCAACCTGAACTTTCTCCTTCCCAAATTTAAGCTGAACGCCAGAGCTCTACCGAAGCTGGAAGCTGTTCAGTTGAGCTTATTGTCTGTTTTGCAGCTGCCTCAGCATGTACAGGTTCCAGCTGGGACCAACAGAGAATCACTGAAATGTTGTCAGGAATGCTGATCCAGGAGACTCTGTCCTGACCTGAAGTTCATATATTCTCATGAGAGCTCCTGTTCTCAAGAGATTTTCAGCCTGCTTTGCAGGCCAAAAAGACAATGAAGAAACACTCAGACTTTGGTGGACTTATATAAACTTACGGTTTGCAAACTGTTGGAGTGGACAGCTGCTGCAGGCAGGATCCTTGTTCTTCCAACCAAATCAAAAATAAAGCTGCTCTTGGCTGAAAAGGGAATTGCTTTGTCTGCTTGACGTTGTTTCCTCAATTTCTGTACCCAAGCATTACAGTGAATAAGAAGGGAAATAAGAAGGTAAGAAGGGAAATAAGAAGATCCCAATTGCTCTTTTTTCTTTTTTTTTTCTTTTGCCACCAAAGATCATTGAGAAAAAAGTCTTGCCTATCACAAAAGCAACCAGAACTTTACAGTTTGGACAGTGAGACTCAGATGTGGATTATAAAAATCTGCATATTCTAGAGCTACATGTGTGTACAGAGACTGAATGCTGAGAGCCAAAAGTTGGTGAAAGCATATAGGATTCCAGTAGCTGCCTTCCTGTTAAACTCTACCCTGTGTTTACAGAGGATAATGCTACCAATGCTATCTATATTTCTTCTTTGTGTTGGGAAAGTGTTGCCACTTCCGTTGAATGACTTTCTAATGGTTCCCGCTGTAGCCTGCTGTGCTGGAGAAAGAGATAAAATATGTAGAATTAGTTCTTGCTTTAGGTTGAAAACCCTCCACTCAACAACCATGATCAGCCAGAGCTTCCTGTTAAATGACTATAGTCAGGGACCTTCCGTGTTTTCCCCACTATTTCTGGTGGATCCTGAAGGATGCCAGTTGCAGGCACGCGATGCTTGTAACGTGTTTGTCGCATGTTATTTCGATGCAGTTCAAATCCTGTAATTAGCGCCCAAGCTTGCCCCCACAAGCCTGTCCTGCGGAGGAGCCTGCCGCGAAGGCCGGCCCGCAGTGAGCTGCGCTGCGCTCCGCGGCTCCCGAGGCGCCGCTCGGCCCGGCACGGCCGCCCGGCCCCGGGCTCCCCGCGCAGCCCCGGCGGCCGGGGAGGGGCAGCCCGCTCACCCCGCCGCTATGGCAACACGCCGGGAATGCCTCTGGCTCTGCCGTCCCGGTCTCCGCTCCGACGCGCCTGCTCTGCAGACAGCTCCATTGTCTGCCGGACAGTTGTCTTTCCATCGGCTTCCAGCGAAATAGCCTCTTCCCGAAGACAAAAGGCTCGGCACAAAGAGGCTGAACAGGGCTAAAAGGTTAAAGGGGGAAAAAAAGTCCCCTTAATTTATGTTTTGACTGTAGGGGAGAGAGGAGAAAAATAATTCGGGTTTCTCCTAAGTGATAGTTGGTGAAGGAGGAGAGGGGTCATAACTAGGTTTTGTTGGGATTTGATAATTGCTTCCTGATGCATCCTGAAACTATTCACAAGGAGACTGGCTCGCCCACAGAACTGTGGCATGGTTTTTATCCCTGCACAGTCAGGCTGCTGCCATCTGACAACTGTTCTGATCGTGTAATGAGAGATCTGGGTTTCAATTTGCTTTCTGAGCAAACCAATTTTCATATCCAAAATCATCAGCAGAGTTGACCCCAAGAAATGGTTTTGTTTAGATCTAGCTCAAGTGCAGATTTGCCAAGTGTGAATAGATACCTTGTTTTCTACAGTTTCCTTCTTATGTTATGGTGCAGTGATGATGGAGAAATTTAGGGGGGAGGATACTGCTGAGTTAGTAAATACAAGATTTAATCTTGCAAGCTGTAAGCATTTCTAGAGCATTAAAATTCTGGTTCTAATAAACACACCCCCAGTACATTCTCTTTTCTTGTCTCCAGCAGAAACATGCTTTCATGAAGCCAGTGTGAAGGTAGAATTATCCTTCATGACTTCAAGTGCTCATTTGTCTGTTTCTGAACAAAGCCTACAAGAAATGCCATTCCACGTGAGAAGTTAAATTCAAACCTTTCCATAGGGTGCATATCCTTGTCCACATGACTGGCCTTTTTGTTTCCACCATTTGACCTTGATGTGACCTAGATGAGTGGTACAAGTCTGCAAACTGGAGAGATGCAGTGCAAAAGATCAGAATACATTACATTCCTAAATGCCTTTAGATATTTCTTCTAGACTTGTTAACCTAGTGGAAGTCCGCTGGTAGTACTTTCTCATCTCACAGCTATTTCTGACATTTTATATAAGTAATTCATCCACCATATCCAAATAGACCAGTGGACAAAAAAAAATTCACCCACCCCCATTTTCATAACATACTGAAACAATTTTGCAGCATTATCTCATGAAGAAAAGAAAAATCTCCTTTCCTAGGACATGATCAACTTAGTTCTTGAAATGTTAGAATAAACTGCTCACCAGTGAACTGAGTAGTCATTCTTGTCCATAGCAATGTTGTTCATCTTAGGTAACTCCTGTCAAATTTCCTCCACCGGTCAGTGCCACTATGTAAGATACTGCTTTTGGGTATTTTGATTACCCTTTAAGTGTTGCCCATTTATTTGTTGAATGTTCATTTGATCTTTTTGTAGCAATACATTAAAATATATATTTTATAATCTGAGTACCTTTTGTTTAAGCTCAATAAAGTCCTCATCTTATTATCCCATGTTCCTCATTTCTCTAATCCCTGTTGTTTCCTTTGGGCAGACCTCAGTTCTTTCAGGACTCTTCTGCATAATCTCACATGGCCCTTCAGAAAGCTGAGCTTTGTTTACAGGGCACAGCAGCTGTGGGGGCCCTGTTGTTTTCCTTCACATTGGTCACATTCTGTGCTCAGCTCTTGTCTCTCTGCTGCCACCAAACCAACTACGCAGTTTGGCGATAGAGGCACTAAGGCTTCCTATCACACTGTCCATCCTTTTTTTTTTTTTTTTATTCCCTAATCTTGTCCTGTACCCTGAAGAGATTTGTTAGGTCTCTTCCACATTTCCAGAATGCAGAAGTCTATTTCCACCTAGCTTTCTGTGGTGTATTTTGTACAGGGATTGTCCTGACACCATCAGAGCTCCACCCTATCCAGCCCTTGTACCCTGCCGCATTCCTACTTCTGGTACCTCAGGACAGATATTTTCAGGATTCCCTGTTCCTCCCCTCTCTCCATTCCCATCAAAGAAATGGTGAGCATCATTTGAGGATGAAATAGGACACACAGTTAAGACTAAGTGGTGATGAGGGTTGCTGAAACTTAAAAATGGTAAAAGAAATCAGTGTGTCTGAGAAGTTATTCAGGACTAGCATACAGAAATTTGGACCTTGTATGCTCTGTGTTTTGCCTCCAGGCAGAATTGTAGGTTGGATTGAAGATGCCTGTTAAAGATGGGAAGATGGGAAGTTACAATCAGCACAGAGGACAGAAGTATAGGCTTCTTCTTCACTTCTTACCACAGTGCCGTGATAACATAATGAGTTACATCTTTCCATTCTTCACGTGTGGGTCACCTTTGCTCAAACTCACACACTTAACAGCATCCCATGCCTTTCCCTTCACTATAATCACACCAGCACGGTCCAGAGGAGGGAGGAAGAAATTGCTTGTTGGATCATTTCTGTTTGGCTGCTTCTGTGGAGTGACCCTGAATAATCCCATGTACCGTGGCGGCTACACACGTACATACAAAAAGGAAAAACAAAACTCCAAATGACATAAGATAGGCAACAGCCCAGTATTTGGTTCTGTTGATTTCCTGCAATTGTGAATAGCTGCACAACAGCTGGGGTTTTATGGTGGGAGCCTTGACTGGTTGTGCCAAGGGAGTCTCAGGCCAGGAACAGATGAGTAGGGAGAAGGGGGAGTGGCCTCATCAATCAGAGCAATATATCGTAAAAAAAGCCATTCTGTCATAGCAGCCTCCCAGGCTGGTCAACAGCTGCCTTGAGGTTGGAGATGACATGCTGATAACACCATGGGATGATAAAAAGACTCTGAGACTTGGGCAGAGAGCTGTATAGCAGGACCATTAATTAAAATGTGTTTGGATGAACAAGCCGACAAGTTTTCTGTCTTCCACCCTTTTGTTATATGTATACAATGGGTGAGCTGGGTCAACTCCGTTATTTTCCAAAGTTGGCTGAAGCTGTTGATGGTACGGTTGTGCTTGTCAGACTGGCAGGGCCAGCACAAACTCTGACATACGGCCGTGCTTTTCTAAACACTCTCCAAGACAACCCCTGTAGCATTGCTTTTTTTTTGGATGTCCAAAAACTGAGATCTATGTCACTGTAAAGGGGGCCGAAGTTAGGTTACCAGTAGTAGGAATATTTCTTCTTACTATGTCCTGCCTCTCTAAATTGTTTTGCTCAACATATATCCAAAACACATCTTTAAAGGCCTCAAGAAGTGAAAATCGGCAGTGCAGCATTCTGACTCAACCCTACAACCACCTTAGCAACAGCCCAGTATGAATTTTGAAGACAAGACCAGAACAATAACTACATAAGGTGATGCCTATCTGACTGTAACAAGCATGTTTCATGTTCTGTTGCTGCAAGCATTTGCTTTCCAAGGTCTTGGTAAGCCTTTTTCACTTGCCTCTAATATTTTTTGGTGGAATCCTCCTTGCCTGTAAATAATGTGGATAGTACCCTGTTTCTCAGCCTATGGGAGGAACAAACAGGAAGAAGCAAAAGCCCAGCATTTCTCCTTGCAGTTCACAGCCAGTCCGGTATGTAAGCATTGAGCCTTAGTTGTTTACTCCAGTTTCTCCACCTTTCTCTTTGTTCTCATCCAGATAAACCTGCTTGCAATGGCCAGTGCACGAAGAACTACTTTGACACACATAAGTTAAGTTTTGCGCAGCCAAGGGCCCCAACTTGTACTCTCTCCAATTATTTTATTCCCTACAGGAGAATATTGCTTATTCCCGTTATCTTGTATGGTGCCTAGAAAACCCACAAGCTTTCACATGACTTATGACAGCCTATTTATCAAAGACATATGACAACAGCCTTTAACACTTTCCATTATGTCAGTATTTTTGCTTTGCTGCAAAGAGAAAACTTATGGAGCAGAGGCCATAAATTGCTAGCTGAAGGTCACTTAGACAATCACATGGTTCAGATTAGCACCTAAGACTTTTCCAGCCCATTGCTGTGTCATATCCTTTGCATCGTCCTGCTTCTCAGACACCTTTAACTAATATTTTTTATTGAGAGTGTGGGTGTTGAGCTGGCAGGTGCATCTTCAGTGATATCTATGTGGGTGTTGCACGTAGATCAGTCTGTCCTTTCTGTTTTCTCATATTGTTTCCAGCCAGTTGCCTTCAGTCCTTTGTGTTATGTGTCAAAAAATCCCTCCAAAATAAAAAAAAAACAACAACAACAAAAACAAAAAACCAAAAAAACCCCAAAACCATGGTGATGTGTCTTTGTTATAGCTCTTCTCACCTTTACATTGAGCACCTCACCTGTTAGCTCATAAAACTTCCCTGTAGCCTGGAGCTTGCATATGCTTTGAGTCAAAAAGAACTGGCCAAACTGGCTGCTCTCATGCTTACATGGTCTTCTCTGCATTTTAAACAGAAAATGTTTGCACAACAAGCTACAGGGGTGAAAAGTATTAGCATTAGGCAAAAGTTGAGCACTGCTATCTTCCATAATTTATAGCTATATATCAGCTGTGTTGTCTGTGAAACACACTTGTCTTTACAGTTCACCAGTAACTAAATTATTAAAATACATAACTGAAATTGAAGTTTCCACAGAATCTTGCATTAGAAATTTCTAAATGGGTCTTTGGGTTTGTTTTAAGTATCAGCAGTGACATAACTTGTAAATCATTTTGATACTGCTCAGGGTAAAGGTAGTGTAGAAATATGAGATTACCTCTTGACCGGATGACCTGAGATATTCAGACGTATCTGGCAGACAGGATATGAGCTGCTGACTTGATATGATATAAAACTTGATCTTGGGAAATGCCTTGGGCACAGGAATGAGGAAGTTAGTGCTACTATTTTTAAATGTTGTGAGGAGCCAGAAGTGTTTGCAGTAGTGCATTTTGAAGATGTAAAATATCCTGTCTCTTTCTAAATGATGTGCAGTGTTTATTTTTGTAAGCAGTGGATTGAGCACTGGTACGGGCTTATTTAACATCACTCTGTACTGACTTGTCTTTTTTTGCTAAAGAATCAGCACAAGACAGAGCAGATAGTTGTGATGACTGGCTTCAGCCATGCACAAACTGCCAACCTAGGAATCAGAGAGAACCAGTTATTTTGCATTGACTACCAAGCTGTCATCAGCTGATGTTACCATTTGTGGTCACTACCAGTACAGTTTCTGAACTGATGGACTGGCAATAGCAAACCCAGAGTCTGTCGGCCACTTAGCACACATGATGGTCTCCTGCCTTGGATTTTCCTATGACTATGGGAACATTTCTCACATGTATTCAGCAGGGCCAGACCCCACACCTGTGCAGTCCTGCAACAGCCATTTGAATCTATAACTCAAGGCAGGAGACCATAGTGTGTTGCTTTGCTGTCAAAGGTTATGGTGCTCAGTGGGACCCCAGATTCTGAGTGGATCCAGTAGCCTGCACGTTTCCACCTGCAGTCTGGCACTGCAAATGTCAGGCTTGCTCTATGTGGTATTACCTCAAGCACTCAAGACAAAACTAACAAGGTCTGCAAACCTCTGTATTTTGTTACTGGTCCATCATACATTGCTTGAAAAGTTACAGCATAATGAAGTAATATATTGTCTGTGTATGACACATCTCAATTTATGTAATTGCCTTTTGCAAAATAGAGTTTGTTCAATGGATGGTAGCATCAGCTCCTCCAAGATGGAGTGGGATTGTCTTTGCATTTATAAGGCTGGCTACAGATTTATTCTGCTTACCAAATATCAACTTTGTGAAGCATCCTGGGCTTGCAGAAGCATTTCTCTTTCCTTAGTCACTCTCATTTCTTTGTGAGGTCAATAGTCTCATCTCAGTGGCAGTTCCACTATTGAAGGATATGTTGTGTGTACTGTGGCTTAAAATTAGAGAGAGAGGCAGACATCTGTGGAGAGAAGCAAAGTCCAAAGTACATTGAGGAAAACTGACTTCATTTATCTTTGCCAAAGTACTTTTAAAGGAACCGCTTTTGAAAAATGTCATGAATGTACTTGTTCTTCTTTTGGATGAAAGATGAAGTAGCATGATTCATTCTTCTGCAGAGGCTCTCTCATTCTCTTATTGATCCCTCTGCTGAGACAGGTTCAGCTTCGTGTTTTTTCAGCTCTGCTCTGTCCCTTCACACACAGGCTTTGTCTTGCCTACCTAAACTGAGAGTGTAAGTACTCCCATGGCAGTAATAATGACTAAGGCTAGGGTGGAGTCACTGTCTTGGTAACCTCTGGGCTGAGCACACCTTGCTGAAAACACAGTTAGATGACGTAGTGGTAAAAATATGTCAGCCATATCTATGCCATGTCTTCAGGGGTAGAAACGAAGGTGCTTGGTAATGAATCATGTAGGTATGCTTACTAAGATGTTTACTTTATGAATATACCTGTTCGTTTAATAGAAGTAAGTTCTCAGGTAGAAGAAGGAGGTTTTAATCTTTTCTCCACCATTTAGGTGAGGTCTGTTCACAACTTGGCTCTAATTATAAACAAACAGTAAGTATTATGTAGCATCTGAATTCTTTGAACAGGCATAGTCTTGTCTAAATCTTGTAAAAACCTTGAACACTTCTTCCAATTACATCAGTGTTAATGTACCACCTTCTGGCCAGCTAATGGAAACACATGAACTGATCTTCAGGAGCTTTCTAGATCTGTGACTCTCAAATGGGCTAAATCAAAAAGCCTCTTTTTCTATAATAGTTCTGGGACCCATTCACTACTGTTGTGTTACACAAGAGAAGAACTCCACTTTTTAAAGTATGTTAAGAGAACAAAAAGTGTTTCCTTCAATTTCTTTTTAGAGTAGCCATCTTCAATTAAAAAAACCCAACAAAACAAGCTGTGTTTAAGTGATAAGCAGTGCTTTTACTGAGAGTATGAAATGTTTTCTAGCTATGACTAGGAGAATTTTATTCCTTTTAAAAGTTACTGCCTCTAACATGTAATTCCTGCCTGATGTGAAGATATAACAGTTTCTTCAAGACACTAACAACCTTGTCCATTACTTGCATGAACTATGTCTGATTTGGAATCTACTGTTCAAATGATAAATTGGTATTAATTGGAGACACAGGCACTTACATTTCAAAGCTATATAGCTCTCTTTGCTGCAGTGTTCTGGTGATTTTTTGGTAGGTTGTATGCTTGTTCTTGATTATAATTCTGTCTAGGAGTATTAGTACACTAACTTCTAAGTGTTTACAGGCTAAAAACTAAGCAGTAGATCTGGAAAGAACATTTTCTGAATATGGATATCTGCTGCACAAATCTAATTTATCAGTTTTGTGCACCATGTGTTACAGATGCTTGGTTTTGTCTTAAGACTAGCCGGATCCACTCTGATTTCTTAAGGCACTTCACAGTACCGACTGCAGAACATGTAAGGAGCTTTGACAAAACTGTGGTTGCAGCCAAGATCTGTACAAGGGAAAGGGGAGTTCACTGTACACAGGCTATGAATTGCTGAAATATTTTTTCAGTTATTCCATACCCCATCTGACATGCTGGTGGTATGGATTTTTTTTAACAAACCAGAGTTTTAACTACTCAATAAACATAACACAATAAAAATATTGAGTATTTTTAAATTAAATCATGAAAAAAAGTTCTGCGTTGCAAACTAATTTTGTTGTCTTGAACATTTTCTTTATTCAAGGAAGAGTGAAAGGGCTCTGATTGAATTAATTAGTTTCTCCAGTTGAATAAAGATAAACAGAGAAGAGGAAAATGATTGATAGCTTCCTACATAGCTGGTTGCAATGAGACTTACAGCTGCAACTACCGCTGTTCTACCAGTGTCTTAATGGCTAGTTCAGTCTCGTTTGTTGGGAAGATGCTCTTTTCCTTCTCCAAGCAGCAAGGGGTGGCATGAGTGGAGGAGACATGAGGCAAATAATTCCGGGCAATGAAGCACTGTAAGCACAAACACCTGAAATACAGTAGTCCTACCTTCCCATAAACACAGACTTCTGTGTAGATAGATAATGGTAAGAGAAAGTCAAAACATTAATGGAAAAATTCAACAAAAACTTGTAGGGTCCTTTAAGATAGTACGTAGAGGACTGTCCTTTTCAACAGTTTTCTTGCAGTATGAGGGCTGCTGCAACCTAGCTGTGAGGGCTGAGTCACCATTTTCTTGTATTTCAGTTTAGTATCTGCATGATGGCTTACATTTAAAATGAAATATAGCAGTTCTTATAGAGACTCATGGGGATAAATTAATTGAACCTAGGTGAAATTCATTGTGTTTTAAATAGATCTGGCAGCTCTGTGATTTAACTTCTTTGTAGCTTCAGATGATTTAACTTCTTTTGACAATTAAATTTCTTTTAGGACTTGTGATGAATTTGCAGTAGTTAACCAAGCAACAGCCGTTGTATTTAAGTAGTCACTAACCCACTGCTGGGAACAGTCTAAGTAGTACTCCTGTAGTATGGATTTGGGATGCAACTACACTAGGTTTAAGCAGGCCAGATTTACATGGCCTAAATTTAGCCAATTGTGTTCAAAGAGATGTTGTGATTTCGCAGTGTATTATGAATTGAAAAGTTACCTAAGGATGAATCCATTCAGCATGACCTGAGAAGTCAGTCAAGTGGGAGGAGAATGAATAAGAGGAAACCGCAGAGATCAGATCTGTGACTTCAGTCTTTCATCTTGCACCTTCTGCTGCTGGTTACTTAGTCTGTGGTGATTTTGAAATGTTTCTTAGCTGTGCCATAAAACCTAACTTTTGTACTAACAGTTCAACATGTTGGAGAACTAACTTGCTGTTAAATTTTTGCGTGTGGTATGTTCAGTAGCAAGAGTAGAGGACACAGCCTGTGCGAGCTGTCACATCTTCTACACGCCAGAACTTGCAGAGACACTCAGAAGTCTGGAATGCTTACAAAACTATCTTGCAACCTGTTGGGTGTTGGTGGTCAAGAGGTTTGGGGTTTTCCAGCCACTCTCCATAATGTTCTTGAAAAGGGGCAAGGTGGATGCCTCTTCTTCTGTCTCCAAAATCTGTTCTGAAGCTCATGGGAAGAAAGTGTCCTGCAAGGTTGTGAGAGGACATTTCTAGGTATTTCCTTAATGTTACCACAAACTAATTGATAGCAAAGGTACCTAGGAAGCATGTGGATGTAATAACTGCTATCCTCGCAGGGATTTCTTCCGTGCAAGCAGGTGGTACCCTCCTGTTGACAAAAGTCTTCTGTGCTTTGAGCTGTATATTCTTGTAACTGGTTTCCATGGCACTTTTCTACTGTATGTTTATGTTGGTGTCTGCAGCAGTAACAGATTTGACCTTCTACCGTTAACAGAGCTGTGATAAAAGGAAAGCTGACAAAAACTGGCCTTGCTTCATAGCTTGTACTAAACTTAAGTCTTTTCAAGTGTGTAGATGCAACAGAACTATTAACTGAATCAGTTCATACATTTATATCCACCTCTGTGACATTTACCCACTTACACTGTGCTCTGTGAGAGTCCTAGAAATGTGCTGGATACTGAGGTACAGAGGAAAAGTGTTCCACATGTAACACTTTTATAGTCAGGAATTAGAAAAAAGTGGGAAGAGAACCAGAAGCTGTGATGTGATGTGATGTGATGGTGATGAGGTGTTTTCCCAGAGCCACATATGAGGTTGGTCAAGGCTGGAAATAGGAGTCCAGTTGTATCACTTCAAAGTGATGGCCCACTCACTTTAAATGTTTTTTAAATTAAACCATCTTTCTTAGTAAGATCAGAAACATGACAGACCACCCCAAAAAAATGTGCACAGACACAGTTGTATTGACTTGGATATGGAAAAGAAATGCAAGAAAATGACAAGATATGGGTGTCACGGAAGCTATGTGGAAGTATAATCTTTGTCATGGAGACATCACTGCACAACAGCCTGGTCCTTGATTTCTTCTAGATTCTGTCTATCTGCGTTTTCTGCTCTTCTATAATTGCTTATATAGACACCACAGGTTTTGTTGCTGGCATCCTAATAACCTGGCTGATCTTTAAAGACCAAGGCTGTATACCAGTGTCTGGTGGGCTTTATGTGCAGAGCCCTAGAAGAGATCCAGCTATGCCAACAGAAATCTTAGCAGTGCTTGCTTTGACTGAGGGACTGGTGTAGGCTACATCAGGGAAGTGAGCACCCCTTTGGAAGGTGTGACATGTTAAGGCTATGCCTTTACTACAGACTAAAGTTCAAAGAGCTATCTGAATTACACGTAAATTAATATATTCAGATAACAGGTACAGTCACACCATGAAGCTCTGAGCTAATTTCTCTCAAGAGGCAGAATAGATGAGTACTCAGAAATTTGAAAATTCAGGCATTTGCTCAGTTCCATTTCTGAAAGTTGTTATCTGCCTTTCTTTTTTGAAAGATATGTAATACCTTCAGATAGTCTTCCTATTTCCATGGCACTGTTTAGATCACAAACACTTTGCGATACCAATGTCTTTCAGCAATTGGATGGCTGCCTCTCCCCCAGGCACAAGTAACATGATACTACCTGGTGGTTTTGGCCAAAGTAGTCATGGTTTAGCCAAATAGAAAAATGAAAAGATGGTACATTAAAGAGAACCAAAGCTTTATTTCCTTGTCATGTAAGTCACAAGAGGCCAATCACAATGAGAGGTTCTACACCCATTGCAACAATGATGTATTCCAGTTTATCATACTGAAATAATTAACCATTTTGCTACTGATCACTTGCAAAGACAACAAAACTTTAAGAGGTCTGTGGAGAAAAAAATAAACTTATGATGCAGGTTGGCCTTTTATTGTTGACTGGGGACCTAAGTGTCCAAATTAATTAATGGCCTGGTAATGCAGGTCAGGCAGCATGCAGTAAGGTACGGCCAGTTGCCGGCACTACTTAGATAAGGGAATGAATGCAGAGATGCAGAGTTGTGCGGGCAGCCTGAGGCTGCTCCCTCCACAGCTCACATTGCTGGTGTTCCTGGGAAAGGAGACCAAGCTGCTGCCCCTTTCTCCTCCTTTGTAAATCTGCTCCTGTGTTTTGTTGCTGACTGGAGCTACCTATCAGGTTGGAATCTGGCAAGGTCACACAATTAAAAGACATTTTAATTTTGCTAAGTAAACACCTATCAAAATCATTTGCTTAGGAAAACAAAGTCAGTCAGTCAAGAAGGAAAAAACAAGCGCTTTCTTTTGATCAGTTATGCCTTTATTATGCAGGTCTAGTCTTTATCAGCCAGGAGTTACTCTGGATTGAAGACTGTCCTCACCCCATCAGCAAGCTATCCTCTTAGAATCGCAGAATCCTTAAGGTTGGAAAGACTGCTCAGAGCATTGATTCCAGCCATTAACCTAACTCTACCAAGTCCACCGCTAAACCATGTCCCTAAGTGCCACATCTCTACATTTTGATTGTTTGGTAGGAAGGAATTTTGAGAGCAGGTATGAAAGCAAGCAATTCATCTAGGGACGTGCTTCCTTAAGTGTCATCTCCCAGATCTACTAGGGTGCTGCCAAACTGAAGGACTTGTGCATTTTAAAACTTCAGCACCTATGTTCAGGAACTCATCAAAAGTCAAAAGGAAAAAATCTGAAGAAATTGTCTAAGCCATCCTCTAACAATATCAAGTTTTTTTCACCTTGCTATATTTGCAGCAGAGGCGCCAATATTTCTCTTGGGAGGCACATACTATTTCATCGAGATCTCAGTAATTTCTTTGGCTGCTTAGCTCATTAGCATATTGGTATTTTTATCTTCCTGGCTTAGTCATTCTCTTACAGACAAAGCTAATAACCTGTTTTTTCTAGAACCACCTCTGTATTCTTCACACATTTGTAAACCCAACCATATGGCAGCAGTAGAATGTACTTTTGATCTTAGTTTAGGAAAGAAAGATCATTTAATTTCCAAGGTTTGACACTTCCACATATCAAATCAAAGAACAGTTTATTGATTTTTTTTCTAGAAAATAAAATTATGCAATTATTACATATATGAAACCATATTCTCTTAATGATTCTGCTATATTTCTGGGCATCTGTATCAAAGAAAGCAGTATATCTTACAAAACTTGTTCAGCTTAGAAAGAAATGTTTCAGGTGATTTCTGTATGGTTTTCACATGAACTGTCAAGGAGGCTTTCTCATCTGCCTCTCAAACTTACCAGAGGTTTTAATACTTTATTTGTGGAATCACATTTGGTTTCTGCAGTTCAAAGATTAAGATACAGGAAGGGGAAAAATTATAATTGCAGGCAGAGAAGAGGTGGTCTGCTCTTAAGCAACCCAGATCTTATAAACACTGGAATTTTAGAAGTCCTAAAAGAAACAGGCAATGTTTTCCTGGAAATACTATAAAACCTTTGCTTCAAGGGGCTACATGCTGTATGACCGGAGTCCTGGAAAGACATGAGACAGCACAGACAACATATTGGTGTGGAATGAGGATCAGAACTATGTCAGATTATTCTTTGTGCGTTCTTTATCGCTTTCTCACTCAGGGTGTGGGTGTGGATAATAGTCAGTTGGGTTGTTGTTCCCCCCCTCCTCCCCCAAATCTGTTCATAGCCTTGTGGCAATACTCAGCAGATAAAGAATCCACCACTGCACCCGGTGGTGTGAGCAGTAGCAGGGACCACAGACGGGCACTGTGCAAAGCTGGGAGTGAAATGGCAGGGTAGAGAAGAAAATCTGAGAAACTGAGACAATAGCACTTCTTTTCCGATACACTTTGCAATGCATGGGTAGTCTAAAAGCTATCTGTTCTTGTTATTGCTTTGTATTGCTGTGGCTTGAAAAACAAATTGGTATCATTCACCTTCATATATAATTCTCAATTGTAATAACCCTGTGAACTTGGTTTATGTGTTTTGTCCTTCAATCACAAGGTTGGGTAAACTTACATATTGCTGCAATGAGAGGGCCAGAATATCAAGTTAGCCAAGACATTATAATGAGCTCATGGCAGCACTTTGGCTAGCATGAATATTCCCTATTTCATATTCTAAATGGTAACTGAAATAAAAATTCAAATTGTCTGTTATGGTTGAGGCAGAATGGAAATCAAGCTCATCTTTTTTGGGAACTGGTGGCAATTTGAATAATGACTTTAAATAGTTTGTTGTTGTTGTTGTAAATTATGCTCAAATCACAGGTGTAGAGCTATACCACAGTGCTACATTTTACACTTACTTCTCACTTGTACTGAAGAACAGTGACTTGTGTAAAACATGGGATGTCTGGGAGAAGCAAAAAGCACAAATGCCAGCACTGCTGTATCATGTAGAGCAAACGTGGTGCAGCTACAGAGTATAATTTCATGCTGGCTGCTCATTTTTAGGAGCACTCTGATTCATTAGCTCAGTGGGAAGAAAATGGGAAGAAAATAATTAAATTTGTGGACACTGAAAATTCGTGCTAATTTTGGAAAACACTGTATTACCACTACAGCAGTCCTGGAGGAGCTGGTACTGAAATAGCACACTGTGATACAGTTTTCTACAAAGTGTCTTGGAAGAGCCTGAGACTAGGAAAATAGCAGTCAAAGGTGCTTTGTCCTGAGAGAGGATGAGGACAGCTTCCACAACACAAGTCAAAAATATGTTTTTCCTTATCCTAACATATATCCCTAGATCACAGCTTCTCCAAGAGATGTTTCAGAGACATCTAAGGACTGTCAGACTCTTGCACACTGGGTAAGACAAAGAGTCTCTCTACTGAACGCATCCTGGGGAAAAATTACACCTAGTCACCTTTTACAGTGCCATACCCCATGTGCTTTTGTGGTAATGGCAGATGCACAGACAAATACATGGGGACAGATTGGAGATGTGCTCTTCCTCTATGTTCATTCCTCTTCCTACTGGATTACTCTCTAGAGCAAAAGGTATGGGGACAGAAGAGGGAAGAAAATGATAACAAGAGTGAGGGAACACTCCAGGCAAATAACAGAAGATAACTGTAGAGAAGAAATGCATCCTGAAAGTTTAGAGAGGGAACTTTTTAAAAATCACCATGATGTGGTTTCTCCTTTAGGTCATTATGTTGGGATGAGATCAATATAATCATTACTGTCATTCCTTTAATATTTCTTTCTGGATTCCTTCTCTGTGTTCAGCTGTGTATTTTTTCATTAATTCTTGTCAGACTCCTCAGCATTTTAGCCAAGTCTTTTGACTTTCTTATTCTTGCCCAGCATATGAATAGGCCTTCCTTGAGCATGCAGACTCTGGGGGTTTTTTTGAGGAGAGAACTAGGTAACTTCAGAATAATTAGCTGAAATATCCTCCCCTCCCCTCTTTTTTTAAAGACAATTCCTCGTCTCTCCAGGAAGATGAAGAGATAGATATGGAGGCTGTCAACTGGCAGCTGAACAACACCTCCATGAATGGCCATTCATCTACCCCAACCACAGTTCGCTTTCCCAGCTGGGTGACTTTTGATGACAATGAAGTCAGTTTTTCACCACAGAGCCTTTCTCCCTTGAAAACAGATACCCCACCTGCAGAAACACAGGCTCCAGATGTTAACTTTAATCTCACTACATCCTTAAAGAAAAGAGAACGTCCTAAAAGCACATTGGGAGACCTCTCCAAAATTCAAAAACTAGATCTCTCCTCCTTAACCAAGTTGCCTTCTGTTGAAACACCACCCTGGAGTGCTACTAATCCCTTTCTGGATGAATCTCTTCGAGATGTCCAACCCTCGCCCATCAATCCATTCAGCTCATTCTTTGAGGAGCGAGAGAGGCGTTCCAAAAGCTCTTCTGTCTCCAGTGCTCCAGGAAAAAGCCAAAGAGATTCTCTCATTATTCTCCATCAAGAGCCTGATACCATCAGTTTCCAGGAGGCAAACAAAACTGTAACCCACACAGATGCTGTAGAGCAGCTCAAACAGCTCCAGATTGGAGACCCAGATCGTGTGAGCAGTCCTACCTTGCCTGATGATGACCCCATGACGCCATATGATCTGGATGCAGCTTTATTTAACCTGGCACCAGCTCAGCCAAAGGATGGATGGCCAATGATGCTGAGGATCCCAGAGAAGAAGAACATTATGTCATCCAGGCACTGGGGACCAATATATGTCAAGCTGACCAGCAGTGGATGTATACAGCTTTTTTATGAGAAGGGGCTAGAGAAGCCTTTCCGGGAACTCAAACTTGAAATCAATCATGAGATTTCAGAGCGCAAACTCCAGAACTACGATGAGAATGGAAGGATACACAGTGTGCGGTTGGATCGCACAACGTACAAAGAGAAAAAGAAATATCAGCCTAAGCCAGCCATTGCACACACTGCAGAGAGAGAGCAAATTATCAAGCTTGGAACTACAGATTATGAAGACTTCCTTAGCTTCATCAATGCTGTGCAAGACACACTGATGAACTTGCCAGCTTCATCAACAGATCTGAGCACAGTGGGACTGAATTACCAAGAAGAAGAAATCACTGTGGATGTCAGGGATGAGTTTCATGGCATCTTGGCCAAGGGAGATAGTGTGATTCTCCAGCACAGTGTGCTGACTCATATCTATGTTCTCAGCTTCCTTTCTGGCCTGGCAGAATGCAGACTGGGCCTTAATGATATCCTGGTCAAAGGGAATGAAATAGTTGCAAGGCAGGATATTATGCCCACTACTACCACTAAGTGGATTAAATTATACAGCTGCCGGTTCCATTCATGTGTGGATGAGGATATGTTTAATAACTCCCGTATTATCCTGTTCAACCCCTTGGATGCCTGCCGGTTTGAACTGATGAGATTCAGGACTGTCTTTGCTGAGAAGACTTTGCCTTTTACTCTGAGGACAGCTGCCAGCATCAATGGTGCTGAGGTGGAGGTGCAGAGCTGGCTCATGATGTCCACAGGGTTCTCTTCCAATCATGACCCTTTAACTCAGGTCCCTTGTGAAAACGTGATGATCCGCTACCCCGTGCCAAATGAGTGGGTGAAGAACTTCCGCAGGGAGAGTGTCCTGGGGGAGAAGTCTTTGAAAGCCAAGGTGAACAAGGGAGCCACTTTTGGATCAACCAGTCTGTCTGGTTCTGAGCCAGTAATGAGAGTAACTCTGGGAACTGCCAAATATGAGCATGCCTTTAATTCCATCGTGTGGAGGATAAACCGACTGCCTGACAAAAACTCAGGTGAGTGGCACATACCATCTCTGCAGGAATAAACTAAAATGAGTTCTATATTTTGGAAGATAGGAAATACTGAGTTTAAATGGTGAGAGATACATCATCCTCTGTAGTATACCAAAGGGCATAAGTAAGTTGCATTAAATATTTATCTGACCCTTCATTGTAATAGTTTTACGTATATTACAAATATAGCTAATGATAAAAACAGTTTTCTAGATGCAAAAATATGTGTTCTGTCTCCGCTTGGAGGAATTTAAAAGAGGTAGTACTTAGGGACATGGTTTAGTGGTAGACTAGATTCGTGCTAGGTCAATGGTTGGACTGGATGATCTTAAAGGTATTTTCCAATTAAATGGTTCTGTGATTCTCTGATTATGAAACCTAGGCATCAAACATCTGTGTGCTCAGTACTGTTATTGGAAGCAGGGCTTTTTCAGCCCTGCAGGAGCAGGCCTTGCAAAAGCAAGATTCTGTGCTACGGGACTGAATGACAGGATCAGATAAAGAGCTGTAGTTCCAGCATATATCTTTTCCATGCATTGCCAAGCATACAGGGCCAGTGCTATATACTTCAATGCACATGCCACAATTAATGCCTCTAAATTATCTGAAATGAGGATTGTAAAAGAGAACAGAAGACATTGCTCAACCGTTAAAAAAAAAAATAGAAATTTCAAAACACCATTATGTGGCTATGTTTCTGTAATCAGTGCAGACAGGCAATTACAGCTTAAACCTGAAGAGAGAATACCAACATGAAACTCACTTTGTATTTTTATCCCAAGTCTTTGTATTTCTAGTAACATGGTCATAATTAAACATTCAAATAATGTAGGCAAGCTACTGTTCCTTTTGGCCATTTCTGCCAGTCATTCTGTTTGCTGCCTATCATCCATGGTGCACAGTAAAGCTGGACAACTCAGATTTATTTTTATTTGTAGTGAATTCTGCTTCTTGACTTCTCTGATCTAGAATAGCTTTTTACAAATGAGATGGACTTTTCAGTCTTAATGCTGTAGTAATTCATCTGCATGACAGAGAGGGTTACTGTATTCAGTGTTCCCTGAAGGAAAGTTCATTGTGGTATCAGATTTGGCACTCTGTGTTTTTCCTGAGTTTGAGTTATAGTGTCAGCAAAGCAGTGATCCAAGTGTCCTAATCGTTTGGGTCACATTTCAGCCCAAGGACACTAGTTTACTCCACAGGTTACAAATTTGGAGGGATATCACTGACAAAAGGGAAGGCTCCAGGTTTCCTGTAGAGTGAGGCGTAAGAAGACAGAGAAACTTGAGAGAAATATAGCAATGAAAAATTAACCCTGGGCTGTTTATGAGCAAAAACATGCTTGTGAGGAAAATCTCCATATGCCATCTGCACGAGCTCTGGGAATAAGATGCTGTGAAATTGGGCCTTCTGTGGCATCTTCTCTCCAAATATCTCAGTGTACCATATAGACATCACAGCTGAGGAAACAAAAGCCCTCAGACACAATCACAGAACATGCCAGTTGCAAACCAGGAGAAGAAGCAAAACTCCTGTCTCTACTGTCTCCTGCAAGGTGATGCTGCCTTGCCCATTGCTACTCTGAGGGAGATACTGATCTGTGCCTTTTGTTTCCTTCTCTCCCATTGTGACTCTTCATTGTATATACACTGTGACAGGGGGAAGGAAATACATTACAGATTTGTTGCTGCTGTTGGAGCCCTGCCACAGAGCATCTATCCATCAGTGTCATCATGCAAAATGCAGGGCAGTTGGTATTTGTTTACATCCTGAGAGGAAGACAGTGTCCTCACCCCTCCGGTCAGATCAGATGTAATTTCAGGGAAAGGAAGAGCCTTGGAAGCACTGTCTTGGCCAAGACACATGAGGTATGTGAGAGGGAGGGAATCCCAAAGTGATGACAAGGCAGGCCCAGTGTATTTTAAATCTGACCTTGCCGTTCAGGGACTATTTCTATTTATTGGTGGTACTTCATCCCATGATTCTCCTTTGTCAAGGTATATGGCAAACAAGTTTATAAGTGGTACTCAAAAGCATTCGTTCCCACTTCTTCTTAGATTTACCTGATGGACCACATGTGCTTTTGTCCAAGTGATACTGATGTGGGATCTAACTGCCAGCCTTGTGCACGTTTGGCTGTACCCAGCCCTATTCACAAGTCATATAATAAGCCAACTTCACGTATTTGCAAAGTCCTTATAAATGATGCTGTTCTCAAGCACTAAACATGAAACTACTCCCTTGACTCATACTTTATGCTCATTTACTCTGATACCTGTAACTCACCTCTAAGAGCACTCTGGGTGTTCTGTAAATACCTGGCCTGCTAATGAACTGCTTTGGTGCCTGGGACTCCGGAGTAGGACAGAAGTAGTGGCATCCCATTGCAGCCGAGGGAAGTGCTGCACGTGGCCACAGCCTGCAGCTGCACCTGCCTCCAGAGGCCACACAATGGGTCCACACCACCTGCGGCATATATATTGCATGGCTGCTCCAGCACTTGTGCCTGTCTGCCAGACATGCTCACAGGAGTGAGCACATTAGGCACACATTTTGGGACTTTCTGTTCATCCATGGTGTGTGCTCTGACACATAGTCCCTTGCAAACACAACTCCAGAGGTCTCCAGATAGCCAACTGGACCTCCTGTGCTTCAGTCCATTCCTTGAATGTGGACTGGTGCAGTCTCTGTGTAGAGGTGAGGGGCATGACCCCCAGCCCTGCCATCCACAGGAGAGCGTGTCCCTACCGAAGCTCACTGCTTGTATGCAGGTTGTAGTATCGTAAGCACCCAAATGGTTAAGAATTATTTCAGCAGCTTTGCTCTCTTACCTAAATTTTTTTCTTTCTGTGCTTTCTAACAGGATGGAGTCCTTTGCACTCTCACTCTAGGAGACAGTGTTATCAGCATTGTCTGTATTATTTTGTAGCCAAAGCATCTGCTTATGACTGAACATTGAAAAGCGTATGAAAAATGAAGGACAGTGCATACTCTGACTATGATTTGACCTAAGGAAAAAAAAGGGACTGGATTCTACTGAGCACATTGCTGAAATCCAAATAGATAGCAAATATTTCTCCAAAAAGGCTTGGTAAACTTTATTGCCCTTCTCATATTTAAAATGAATATGATGAAAAGCGTTGATAAAGAAAGCCTATTTGCAGACTATTTACAGCTCCAGTTGCTGCTGGCTGGGCTTCCCATGTTCTTTTTTTTTAATCCACCAATAGATACTAGGGGAACATCCAAATAGTCTTTGATCGTGGGAAAATGCTCTTTCTGTGAAGCAGGGATGTAGCGTCTACGCAGAGCCTGGGATTTGGATTTGAACTTTTCTCTAGTTTGGCTGTGGATCCCAGGCATGCTGCCTGGAATACTTTCTGAAGTAAATTATATCTTCTAATCCAAACATGTTGGGACATTTGGAGTGTCATGAGTCATTTGGAACAGATTCCCTCCATGCATACAGATTCCCATACACATGCATATATATGAGTTATATTATCAGATCTTTGATTGTCAGAACAAGTAGTAGCTCAAGGAAACAAGAAGTGCTAAACAAAAGCAGTGTATTGATTTCCTCCTGATTTTACTAAGAAGTGTACCTGCCCATTAGAGAAAGAGCTCTGAATGAGCCTGTTGAACAGGCTCATAGAGGCTCTGTAGAGGTGGTGGCTCATGAACTTCATGCCCGGGACAGTAATGAACACTGATGGGCTAGGTAATTTTGCAGTAGTTTCAGTGGAGGAGTTGCTTTCTTAATCCGTTTGCCTTGTTATCTACCATACTGAGCTGGTTTAAATTAATAACTTTCATAATTTTTATGCATTTGAGGGGGGTGTTACATTTTTTTTTGCCGTTTGTTTCCCCCTCCTTTTTTTTGAGCCTATGAATATCCACATTTAGGTGTGTTAAAAGAGGTTGCTGATTCCAGGTGTTCAGTTGAAATAATGAAGAATTTAAAAGCTCAGCTCTCCAAAGCCTTTGGCACGCAGTGTGCTCAAGCCCAGTTAACCACTTTCCAGTGATACCTTCGCACACATCCACCCCAAAAGCAGCTGAGCAGGTGCCAGCTCAGGAGTGTAGCGGCACAAGCTGAACATTCCGCAGCTGTGGTTGTGGCCTGCGCCGGAGCACAGAGCCGCTTCTCCTGGGCTGCTGCGGGTCTCCAGCCTGAAGGAGGGAGCAACCCACAGCAAACTAGAGAGGAAAAGCACAGCAAAGCAGATGAGCTGGAAGGATTACAGTGAGGAGTCTGCTGAGAGTGGTACAGTGTGAGGAAAGAGATAGGAATGGATGAGGAGCCTGAGACTGGGGGTTGACTGTCAGTGCTGAGTGCTGAACACAGATTTTTGGAGTCAGTTTTAGGCATCTTCACAATGCAGTACCAGAGAGCAGTGCTGTATCATCCAAGGGCCCCATGGCAGATGCTGAATTGCGCTGCCGCCATGGCTGTGCCCACCACAGCCAAGCTCAAGAGCTGGCCAGAAGCAAAAGCACTGCAGTGCCGGAGGGGACAGTGATCTCCCTGAGAGCTCCTGGGGCCGCTGCTCTCCTGAGGTGGGTGGGACCACTGGGAAGGCCTGCTGTGCACCACAGCTTTTGAACCAGAAAAAGCATGCTCCAGGTGTGAAAAGCCAGGAAGGGCTGTCAAACAGAGATCCTGGCTTGCTCTAGAACCAGGGCAGATGAGTCAGTACTCTGCTTGGGATAATTAACCCTGGTGAAAAGTAGATGTATTTTAATACTTGCAGAACTTGAGCTTCTGTATCTGCTTGATACTGCACCCAGTCATTCATAACGTGGTTCCAGCTATGGTGCTGCATATCGCTGGTCTCTGCTGAACTGCACAGCCTCTCACTGGATTTGCTGCACTCATATTAGTTTACAAACCTTCCAGCAGTGAGGGAACTTTGGCTAGACCATTTTGAAATCTGAGGCTGACTCTAGATGAAATTCTTACCCGGACTTACACCAAGTGGAATTTTTTTTCCAGCTCTATTTTAGAGGTCAGGTGGGATGTTGCAATGCCTAAGCCCTCTGAGTACTGCCTAATTTCATCCTACTGGGACAAGTCATACTCCAAAATCCCACATTTTGTATTTCAAGCTTCAGTTTAACAAGGCTGACTTTTGGGCTAAGCAGGTGTATTCCTGCTTTTCCCAGTGGGAGCTTCTGGGCTTTCCCCACCTGGTTCTCTTTACTCTGCCTTCCTTCCTCCTTCCTTGTCTCTGTCCTGTACACCTTGCTGACCTGTATGAAGTAGAACTTTCCTAGTGAACAAGTAGTCAGGAATCCTAAAGCCTATAATAAAGGCAGGCAAGGATTCCATTCATTTACTTATACATTCATTTACACATACATAGATAATAGGATCCTTTCAATCAGAAAGCCTTGTGCGGCTGTGAAGGCTTTCATCCTCATTTTGCAAATAGAGAAACTGAGGCAGAGACATTAAATTACTTGCTCAAGACTTTAAGGAGTTGGCAGCAGTCAGAGAAAAAGCCAACTTAGTTTGACTAGAAGTCCCTACTTTCATTTTTAAACAACACTGCTGTCCAGCAAAACAAAGGGAAAAAAATAATAAGAATTATTTACAGATGACAGAACTAAACATTACCTCCTCTCCTTGCCATCCTTAGTGACTCGGCACCTTGTCATGGGTTCGAGTGAGGAACAAATGGTTATTCTGAAGCTTTGCACAAATTTGATTTTTGAACCCAGGAAAGTTATTTAACCTTATCCAGTACATTTTCTTCTGCTAAAAAGGGGGATAACAATTTCAAATAGACATCAAGTATTTCCAAATTCCTCCTTTCCTTACTATCATTTCATAACACTTCAGAAGGATGTGCCATGATGGACTTAGCCTGTGACAGACACTGAGAGAATCAAAAGAGGACAAATATATTTACGCTACTGTGCTTGATTTACTTGTTATATTTTCACCCACTAAAAGCAAATTAGAGTGATTGGCAGTCCTTTTTGCATTTTGTTTAATTCCTTTGGTAACTTCAACCTCATTGAAGCAGGTAAGACACTTGCTATGAACTAGTTCACCTAGGGAGATTCTCCATTCCCTGCAGTTTCGTGATGCTGCTTTGTCCTACGTGTTGTGGTTTTGGTTCATCTGACACATCTCTCATGACTGTTTGCTCTCTTTTTCCAGCTTCCGGCCATCCTCACTGCTTCTTCTGTCACCTAGAGCTTGGCTCTGACCGGGAAGTGCCTTCTAGTTTTGTCCGCTATGTAGATGTGGAATTTGACATGCCCACCACCTCTGCGTCCAAAGCCGCTGTTCGGTCCATCTCTGTCGAGGACAAGACCGATGTGAGGAAGTGGGTCAACTATTCAGCACACTACAGCTACAAGGTAAAACTGAGCAGTGCTAATCACCATGGTTACTTTGCATGCTTCATTGTCTTGAAAAGTATGGGCAGACAGATAAATTACCATGGACAAAGGAGGTGGGAATTTGGCACATGCCAGGCTGTGTGCAGTAGCTACCCATGTGCAGCTATTGATTCATGGCAAATAAGCAGTGGATTATCCCTCAGCAAAGATGGAATAAATTTGCTTGCAGTTGCCTGTGGAAGAACGTGCACACGGCCAGCTCCTGGGGATTAGCTGATCTGGAGAGTTTGAACAGGGAGTTTTGCTGCTCTTCATAGTGGGAGTGCTACCGTGGGAGTTCTGCTGCAGACAAAAGGATCACATGATTTCTCTGCTTAAATATTTCTTCTGCCTGCCCTAAGGAGAGGAGCAGATGGGAAAGTACACCATGTATATACCTGCCAAAATATCTCAGTAAATTTGCATGTTAGCTGAATACTCAGCAGAGAAATTGGCATCCTACCTGCCTTCTATGAGAGCAATGAGAGATTCTGAAAAGACTCTCATGGCAAATATTTTTACTCGTAATTGTAATTACATTTTTAGTAGTTTCTTAAATTACCTGGAGATGGTATTTGATCTTCCTAAGTATCCCTTTTAAGAATTAAAACATTGGATTATTCCTGACTTTTCGGAGATGTGGAAATTTAGAACCCAAATAGAGATCCCCTTGGCCCTGTCCCAAAACAAATTGGTATCTGTAGGCAAAAGCACCTCTGAACCTGAGGACAGCAGGGAGTGTCCTGATATTTGGGGTAGTGTTAGGCACTGCTTCAAGAAGCAGGGAGTTGGATTTGATAATCCTTATGGGTCCCTTCAAACTCAAGATCATTTAGAAAATTAATCTCTTTGCTTTACGCATCTTTGCAGAATTTATAATTAAGGCTGGTTTTCTGCTGTCACTTAGGAAGCCACCTATCTGCAGATTTGGTTCTGGGTTAGTATTCAGAGTACAACTGGGAATGGTAATGAATATAAAATTGTGCGAGTTCTCTGCATGACATCTCTTCTGGAAATTATTTCATGACTCTGTTGAATTGTAGAACTGCTTGGATTAGACTGAAAATCCTCACAGTAAATGAAATCCAATTTTCCCTGATCCTCAGTCTGTTTTTCCTCACAACCCTCTCAGTTCACCAAGAGTTTCTTCACCTGAGCATAAGAACCACCACTGAGGAAGATTTTTGAATCTTTTGTTTTCCTTTCTCATTACAAATTTTCTTCCTCTTTTTCTTCTACCAGGTTGAAATAGAGCAGAAAAAAAGCTTGAATGAGGATCTGAAGGGAGAAAGTACTGCAAATGTCAATGAATGTGCTACACAGTAAAGGAAGATCAGTCTGCAAGTCTGCCCAAGAGGGGTGGTCAAATTAACAGACCTAGAAGAAAGGACTTGCAGGGGTTGGGTATTTTTCTTCTAAAGAATTTTGGACTACTACTTTTAGAATAATGCTCTGAAAAGTATAATTTCTTTTTCTTTGTGATGATCCATACTTTGAGAAGAAGCTGCTCGGTGGTTTGTTTGGAGCAGATCCATGGGCTTTTGCTGGAACAGTATAAGTACAGTTGTACAGTCAAGCCTGCCTTTTCTGCCTTTTCACCATCTAGGTTCTGCACTCAAGTATGGTCTGGCAACCATCACAGCCACACCAGAAAACAGCCTTTATCTCACGATCTTGCCCTCCCACATTAAGCATTTTGTTTAAATGCCTTTTGGTTTGGTCATTGACTGAATCGCTTCCTTCTGAACTGCCAAATAAAATTCAGGGAGGATCAAGTGAAAAATTACGTAAAATCTCCTTTCTGAAATGGTCCACAGAGTGAAAACCCTGAGCATCGCTGTGGAGAATCAACACACTCTGCATCTTAAACAAAGAGAATGGTCTCTGTGTTTAAGTAGATGAACTACAGACAGGACAGCTGATCACAGAGCTGTTCTTCTGTTCACCCCTTCCCGTCTCATCCCTCGAATGACGACGTCACTGTGCACATTTTCACAGGGTTTGCACAAGTTACAAGAAAGCCTCTGCAATTTCTTAAAATTTTTACTTTTTAGTCTGAGCCGTTCTGGTATCTTGACTGAACATGGTCGTGGCTGCTAGCAATAGGGAATGTGTGTTACAATAGTGGAGATACCGGAGGGACTTTGCTAAGATTAGATCATTCCTGCCTAGAAAGATATTTAAGGGAAAAACATGGGGGTTTAGTTTTGGGTTTGAGGGGTTTTTATGTGTTTTCTTGGATGGGTAAAATGGGTGGTTATTGAAAATGTCAGAACACTATTACTTTAATAGACAATGTTGTTTGTTTTCCTGAAAATCCTTGGAAGTCTGTCCAGCACAGTATTATTTTCATGTTCTATCTTGAACCTACAATATAAGTAACTTGTATATTTATAATACTCCCATTAACTGGGCCCCAAAATTTCTTTCCAAAAATTAACAACAAGCTCCTATCATGGAGTTTTTTTTTATCCCCACTTAGCTGGAAGTAATAGCAAGTCTTAAAACCTCTCTCTAAATAAAAATGCAGAAGACATAAATCACTCATTTACACATATTTTCAGAGAAAACAGTGTTAAAAGTACCCATTTTTAGTTGTTTCTATGGCTTGTGTAATAATTTTTCTCATAATGCCAAATGTAAAATAAGTAATTTATTAAATCATTTATCTTTTGAAAGGTTACTACTGACTTTAAAATACACATTTGGAAAACTTTGGCAATGTAATTTAAAATAATAATAATTAAAATGAAAGCTTTTTAATAAATTTATTTCATTTTACATTTAATATAAAAAATTAATACACTATTGATTTACTACTTTCACTGTGACTCCTATAAAAAATTACTACAATGTTAAAATCCCAAGTAAAACATGAAATTAATGTCATTGAGTCTGAAACTGGTAGTGGTAGAATTTAAAATAAATTGTAGGGAACTTAAAAATGCCATTTTTATATGCACCTACATTTCAAGCCTGCATCACCCTAGTGACACATAGTTACACAGGTACACCACTGTAAATATGTGAAGTCTCAGTCCTTCTAGCACTTCCTAACAAGCTTGTCATACTCGGTTGCAGGTAGCCCTTCACAGCCCAGGATGCTCCTTGGAGCACACCAGTTAGTACTAAGCATTTGCAGCATCTCTGTGTAAATGGGAGAATGCTGTTAACTTTTATGAATAATTTTGAGATCAATGGATTAAAATTTCTGATATTATTAATGATAACTTGTATAGGTTGTGAAATACCCCAGAGCACGGGGCTGAATTTGTGACTGATTCTCAGCTCTGTCACAGGCTGGCTGTGATGAGTTGCATGGCAACTCCTCTCTCTGAATTGAAACAAAATTCACTCTTATGTTCAAAGGCAGTCAAAGAATTTCTGGGTGGTTTTCCTGCTTTTCACTGCAGCTCCTAATGTACAGTTTCTGAAATCTCACCATCAAGAAATCAAAAAAAACCCCAAGCTGAAGCAGTGCTGAGATGTTGCTGAGGAAATGGGAGAATGTTTTGTGAAAGAAACAGATTTTCCACTCTGACCTGCAGGCTCAGTGTCTGATTTTTTGCCTACTGCTCCTCAGCACATGGAAACTCAAATAAGTAATACAAGTTAGCAAAGTTATGTTGTACCCCTTAAGGGGGGAGAAAATAAAAGGAATATAATCTTCCATTGCTGTTGAATTGTTAAACTATTCAGCCTCTATCATACTTGTGCCACAGAATATTCTATGTTCCAGAAACTGAGAGATAAACATAGTGGAGGCCTATGGATTTACTTAATTTCTTTACCACTTCATCATTGATTTTTTTTTAAATTCACAATCAATGAATGAAAAACCTGACCCTAATCTTTCTTATGTAGTTAGTTGTACACAGAAGTATCTCTTCCGGTCGTCATGAATTTACACAGGCAAAACTGGAAAGGTGTTCTGGTTTATATGAAAGCTATTTTAATCCATTCTGATCTCCGGAGAGAGTTTTTAGATGTACTTGCCATTGAATTTTCAAGAGTTTAGGATGAATACCTCAGCCAGAGTTTCGTAAGATCTTATTTCCTATTAAAGGACTGGAGTAAGTAGTTTGATTTTTCAAAAGAGTGCTAGTAACCAAAATCTTTAGAAAGTCTATTGTTAGTGTCACCAGGTGTCTCAACTGAATTTTTTTTTCAGTGCAGCACCATTACAAGCATTGAGAATTTGAACACTGGGATCCGAAGTGCCCTTAATGAGGTCTCCACTGTTTTTTATTGATTAAATAGTGCAAATTTTTCAGTGTTACACACTGTCACATATGTACTTCATGTACATGTACTCTTCACCCATGTGAGTATAGCAGTAATTTGAACAGACTGTTGATTGGAGTGAAGGGAAAAGATCTGAGAGGTTTGTGAGTTTGAAAGTAGCAGAAATTTAGGTACAAGCAATGCCTGTAGTGGGGATGATTTTTCTTTTTTTCTTTTTTTTTTTTTTAATCGTTCGGAAAAATCTCTCTGACTAGTTTCAGATTACTGCTTCTTTTGAGAAAGATGCAATCACTGTCCTTTGGTATATTTGAAAGCTTTATAGTACTCAAACACTCCATGCAGGAAATGTGCCTTCAAGGTAAGCATATGTTTACTCCCTGAAGCTATTCTCACTTTCAGTCCTCTTGCTATTTCTCATTATGGTTTTAATATTTGTACTGTGGTAAGACTTGAGATATTGTATGGAATTTTGCCTAGAAACATGAAGTGTCTTTGATCACAAGGGGTAAAGATGAACAATATCTCCAGGCAGCTGAGCTTATTTTAGTTAATGTCTCTTACATTTATTAACTATGGATACTCTGCTAGAAAAGGAAAATGGGTGAATTCAGCTGAGAAATACTAAAACTGACTGATGTTATTTTTGTTCTTTCTTTTATTTAGACTCAAATTTAGTCATCCTGTGAAGGACTCAGATATAGCAGTATCATTAGAAACACAGCAGAAATAATTTTCCTTCTCTAGTGGGTTGCTGGCTGACCTTTACTTGATGGGACGTCCAACACCTGTCCACGTTATTTAGTAGCTGCTAAAACTCCCTCTTGAACAGTCACCTCCCAGGATAGCAAGCAATTGCATGCGAAAGAGCATGAAAGCAAGTGGAAAACGTGTACAAAGTTCAGCCTAGAGGTGCTTACTCTTTTGCTTGCATAAAATGCTCAGTAATTTCCTCGGCCATTCAGTGCACTAATCAAGTCCTTGATAGGTCACCTGGGTTCCAGATGGTGAAAAATTTCTTCCAGTGGCTCTTAGCAGTTCGTGTGCATAGCTGTATTAATCTCCAGAACTGACCAGCACAAGAATCTGCTGCAGACAGAGATCACTTAAGGATGAAGTACTTACCCTCTTCTGCCACTAAAATTAAATCTACATCATGACATGTCTAAGATACAGAATTTTGTGTGATAACATGCACAACTGTTCCTAATGTTCCTGTTTTGTTCAGCCAGCCAGCCACCCCTCACAGATTCAGCTATCCATCCTCCCATCCGTCCTACCCTCCCTCCCTCTCTATCTCTTTCATCCTTGCAATTCATTCTTTGCACTATTGACATTGATTAGTTTAATTATTATTTTGTTACATGTTCCTACCTTGTTATTTTGTAAAATGAGTAAGTCTATACACTGGCTAACTTCGTAGAAGTGGTTTATTTTTTTTTCTTTTTATTTTATCAGTTGAAATGGGATGTCATGTTTTGTTTAAACTATGTGAAAATTTAAATAAATGTTAAGATGAAACAGCATATCCACATTTTCTCTGTGAAATTGAAGTTGTATGTGCTGTATATTCTGATAAATCAGAGGTCTTGAATTCAGAAGAGGAAAGGGAATATTTTGAATGGCATAAAGGACAACATAAATTAGAAGTAATGGGACTACATACAAAAAAGAGATTATTTCATTTGATCATGCAGATGGAACAATAGACTGCAAAGGAAATGGAGCAGGCCTAGAGCTTGAGCCACGCAACAGACGTTTGGAGTAGTACTGACATAATACGGAAGATGGTCCAGCATTTGAACAAATCCATCCTGAAGCACAGTAATTGAGGATTGACGCCTCTGTTCAGTGGTCTCTTCTCTTGTTTGACCACTAAAACCAGGAGTACATGAAAGGGTGGTATCTTCCTGTGATCGGAACATCTGTTTGTAAAGCAAGTATAAGGTCTAAAGTACGTAGAGTCCCCTGCTATGATTCTCTGTGTTCTTTCAAAGTTCAGTAAGCCGTGTGTCATTTCATACATCTTTCCACTTATCTCAGAGTCACTGAGACCCACTTCAGTCTGTTGTTTTTCTCAAAAGCATTCCTTGTATCAGGCTGAAGAGCTGGGCACTTCTCTTGACCAAAGAAAATCAGCTACCCATCATACGTGCTGCTCAGAGCATTGCTCTGAGCTCAGTACAACTGACAGTAAGTCAACCATTTTACAGTCTCAGAAAATGGAGGTACACAAGGTACGATGCCTCATGTTCATTATTCAAGAGTAAATCAGCTCAGCCAGAAGAAACAAGGAAAGTTAAGATTCAGGGGCTGTTAGTACTAACAGTTTATTTACTACAATTTAGATACTCAGTGACTTTTGGAAATGAACATACAAAATTGGGAGGGTAGGATTTTATTAAACCTGATAGCTTGCTAGTATCTATAATGCTTTTAAAAAGAAAGACTTGGAGAAAGAAAAATTTTAAAACCAAGCAGGTCAAAGTTCCTTGGCAATAGTGCAGTCCTTAGAGATAAGCCAAAATAGCACCCTACAAGAGATGGGGAAGTCAGAGTGCCAGTGCAATCTGTACCCAAACAAAAGACATCACTAAAGTGAGATAGCACAATTTGGAGAGGGAAAAAAACACAGTTTTCTTTCAGTGCTCTTAGTTGCCGTGATTGCCCACCCTGACTAGTCCAGAGATGTTGTAAATTTGTAAGACAAAAAGTGCTGAAGGTCAGCTGGAGATGAAGCTAAAGATGGAGGAGCAGACCACTGTTTCAGCTTAGATGCAGGTGTAGGTTACAGCAGATGTGTCTGAAACATGAAGTGCACCAGTCCCAGAAAAAAACTCCTGTCCTTTGGGTCACAGTATCAGTAGCCTAACAGCAACTGCTGTATATAAAAAAGTAATTGAAATAGTATTTTATACACTAGCTATGAAAGGTGTCTTTCTCAACTCTGAATAATGGGACAGCAAAGCCTAATGGACATGGGTGACTGTAGTACTGCCTTCAGTAGCACTGGGGTACTTCAACAAGTGGCAGACACATGCTGGGGTTCAGGAGGTCTGAGCAGACTGGTCCTTCCCTGGCTGGGGGCCTTCTCTCAGTTGTTACTACCCCAGAGGCTGTAGATAAAGCAGTTACCTCAGCCTAAAGAGCTTCTGAAGGAAAAGGCTGAATACAGGCTGAACACAGCTGAAAGTAACTTCTTAAATTGAGAGCATCTTTTCTAAAGGTTTTCCTGATGCAGGACTGAAAAGGAGAGCTCAGCTCCTCTGTAGAAGCAAACAAATTTGTTAGGGCATTGTCAGTTCAGCAATTGTGCTAATACAGAGAGTTCTGAGATTGAAAGGGAATGAAGTGGGAAAACCTCGTGTCAGTGCACAGATGCAGGCAGAGTAGCAGAGTTCTGACTTCAGGTCAACCAAAACAAAAGCAACATTGCAGACAGTTTTCAACTGAGATGAATAGAGTTCAACTGCTATGGCATCCCCTGTGCCCATCTCCCTTTTATCAAAACCTCGCTTCTCAGTGCAGGATTCAGCAGGTTTGTTTGATTATTTTTTTCCCAAGCTGTTACAGGTACCCTTTGCCATGGCTGTCAGGAAGTGACAGTTGGTGCAAGGGGAACACCCAGGGGAGTGCTGGTGGCAAAATGGGATATGCTGAAGTTACAATCTCTGGAGAAAAATGTATGCTAATACCTCATGAAGTCCTGTGACAAGTCAGGAACTATGCAAAAAAATGTGACTTGGGGAGTCCCAGTCTGCAAACACTGATCTTGGGAACAAAGGAACATACAGTGTAAAAATTAATATGAATAGTATGAAAGATTGGAAGGGTTTGGAACAAATAGAATTAGATTTGGATCTGAACCACATTGTAAAATCAGCTCTCAAATTGTTCAGGGCCAGTGGACACAGCGTGATGAAACTGTGAGTTGACTGACATTTCTGCTAGGTAAGGTGGGGTCCGTAGTATGGGTCCTACCTGGAGAAGTGAACCACAGATTGGAACAATAAGGCACTTAGCTGTGTGCTCACACTCTGTGGGTTCTCAGAAGTGAAGGGTTTGTTGCTCTCTAGTGGTCACTGCCAGGTTCTTGCCTGGACTACTGACCTGCTGCATCAAGCAGCCTCAGTGAATCACAAGTGTCACTGGTTTTCAAGACTGTGAACTCCATGCAGAATTTGGCCTGTTGTAAACCAGTTGGATCTCAAAATTGGGTGTAAGAGTTGACTACCTCAGCTGATTCCATGTTTAGCTGAGAAAAGGACAACAGATAAATTAATTTTTCAGTGGTGTTGACTAGCCTTTTCACTCAAGTTGTCCTTACCTGTCTGCACAGTCATGCACATATTCAGTTTAAATTTACGTCCATAAAGCACTTCAAATACCTCCATCAAAAAATGCTGTAACAGGATAATGTTTAACTATTGTCTATAAAAAACAAAAGCATATGTGTGTCTTGTATAGGCATGCAAGGATCTATACAATTATGCATTGGTGGAAAGAACAATTCGACGAAAAGGTTCGACCTTTTTATTTTCTGGACACTTTTAAAAGACAGCCACCCCCCACTGCCCCGAGGTAAACCACTGTGGCTCAGTCCAGGTCCAGGCAGCCAACCCTGCTAATCCTGTCTGGTCAGCCCCCATGCAGCTGCTGCCTCATTCTGGAAGTACTAAATTCCCAGAAGCTCTCATAAATGTGCATGAAAGATGTCTGCAAACATCTACTGTTCCTGTGTGTGACCCAAACTACCACAGTTCTATACAGCCAAGTCCAGCTTGGGTTTTCAAGCCAGGTATTCCCCTCCTCTCCCTCTCTTGAGGATTCCAACCTGCTGCTGTGCTCACAATGAGCATTGAGTACTATAAATCTGTGCACTTGTCAGAACACTGCGCTGCTGGGAAGCGAAGGGGTTTGGGATCCATTTCTCCTCCTTATTTGAGGCTACCTAGAGGGTCAGGAGAGGTGGAGACAATTAAAGACTGAAAAGAAGGATTGAAGACTTTGAGGGTTTAGAGTACTGACCAAGTTTGTCAATCCTTGACTGCAGTTTATGAAATTCTGTTGAGTATATTATGGAAATAGTCCTTGGAGCAGGAATTAGATGCCAGACCTACCCTCTCCCTCCTGCTTTCTCTTTTGAACTCACTGAATCTAGAACGCCTGTTGCCCAGGGAAAGTACTTAATAGGATAAATAATAGCAGCATATGAGGCTAGTTCCTTCTAGGTTTGCTGAGGTGCCATGGAAATTGAAGTGTTTAAATACATCCTTATGATGTATTTTCTAAGAAGCAAATCGTTATAAAAAGTCTTCCAGAAACAACATGATCTTTCTGTATTAGAGCCTGACATAAATACAACTATATGCCTTTGAATAACGGGGGCAGTTTTCCTTCCCATCTACAAAAAAGCACATACAATCAGTTTCAATCTCTCCTGAAGTAGTTTCTTACCTAAATTTTAGGTTTAAGAAAACGATGTATTAGTTACTAATTTTCAGCTTACATTAGCCATTTAGTATTTACCATGCATTGAGTCTACTTTCATAGGCGTTACAGCCAACAATCATTGCTCTCAGTGCAAGGGCTACTGGACAGTTTTGGCTCAAAAAGGAAAACTTGGAAGTGTATTTCTCTGATTTGTTTTTTGCTGAGGTTACTACACTGCCATAGGAGTTCTGCCTCCCTCTTGTGGCTACCTCTTTTACTTTCTACTTGGAAAAGAAACATTCACAGTGCAGCCATGATCAGTTGCCTTCCTGATATAAGTCTCCTCCTTAAGTTTAATCAGAAAAACCCATTATGTCTGGATTCTCCCATACAAAAAAAAAATTAAAAATTAAAAAATAATAATAATTTTAAAATTGTATACCTAATAGATTCTTTTTCATGTTCATGTGGGGACAACTGAACATTTTTGATAAAATCAGTGGTATTATTTCAGGCTGGTTACATTTTGGTTTTGGGTCTGAATGTCTGGATTCAAGTCCGCCAAATGTCGGAGCCCCACCTAGGAGCTACTAAGATATACTTCAGGGGACATGATATTTTCAAGTCATGCAAAAACTCATGGCTTATATGTTTTAGGATATCGCTTTGTTCTTTCCTATCACCTTCTGTTTAAATATTACATAGTCCTTTTCAAACATTAAGAAATCAAGCCATCTGAAGAGTTAAATAAAGGACTGTACCTCTAAGATGACAGGAAAACCAAGACATCATTAAATGGCTGCCTTGGAATAATAGAGCCCCAGCTGAATGTAGATCTAATGTCCCTCCATTGCTTCCCCAACCCCAAAGAACATCTTCTCCCTTCAAAGCTCTTAGCAGACTTACAGCATTTGCAGGGTGACTGACCTTGAGTGTGCCTGCTCTGTGCCCTTCATTCTTTTGCAATTTACACTGATATCAATATAGCACTTTATAGCCTGACACACCATTCAGAAAGAGATGTGAATTTTATCTTGAAAGCCATAGCTAGAAAGTGGGCAGGAGAGACATGAACATTTGCAGCAGAAGTCTACAGAAACTGAAAGAGAATAAGCTGCACAGTTCAAACACTACTGCTGGTCATCTTGCTTTATCAGGTCTAAAACAAAGCGTCTTTCTAGTTCTACACTACTTGGTTGCATCCTCCAGCTTCATCTCCAGTTTCATCTGGCTTTGGCAGCAGGGCAAAGGACTTGCTTTTGACCACTCATATATTTACATAACTGTTCAGATGATGTGGATAGAGCCCTTATCACTTTGGCTTTGAAGGTACTCTCATCTGCTTCACATTAGATGATACCCATCAGCACCTCCCTGACAGGTGACCAGGGAAAACATTCGTGGGAGCTGAGCCCAGCTGAGCTCAAAGTACAGACTGCCAGAGGCTGGCTGCAGTGACAGCTAAAACTTCTTGGGAAAAATCATCCCTTGTGCCTTCAGACCACATCCAATAAAGGCAGCATTGGGTCCTCACCCTATAACTTAACACTGTGTCTGCATCTGAACAGATGAGTCAGAGCATGGGTCAGTCTCTCCAGCAAAAATGCAGCTGTCTGAAAGCTCTATAAACTGGAAGTTCTGTTTTCTGCTCAAGAGGTGCTCTGCTCATATCATAAAATAGTGCAGGTATTGCAGATGTGATGGGATGCCTCACTAGAAATACTTTCTTTCAACAGAGACACAGCCACACTGACTAGTAATCTGCCCAGAGTCTTTGTGGGAGAAATGAGATGGCTGATGTCAGTAGGCCATATTGCAGATCTAGGAAGATCTGTAGTGGAAGATGATGCTTAAGATGGAAAAACTCCCTTTGGTCCAAAGCAGCAAGGCAGGGAGTAGGGAGCAGCTGAGGGAAAATGTGAGTACCAGTCTACGAGTGCAGCTTCCCATTTTTTAACATGTTTGCTGCTGTCAAAATCTTGGTATGCCAAAGACTCCCAGCTTATGTATCAATTACCATGAAGACTGGAGCAGAGAGGAGCTCTGGAAATGGGTCACAGGTTAGGAATGACAAATGCTTAGGGTCCCATAGCTCCATTACAGAATGAACTGGGCTGGCTCATTCCTGCTGTTTTCCTTTCTCTTAAAGCCAGGGACTCTGGCTGCCCATCAGTTCTAACACTAGTGCAGCTTTGCAGTTAGATAATTAGCCTCAGAATGAGAACTCCACATTAACTACTCATAAGCCATAGGTTGGTTCTAGCTGAGTTTATGTTCACTGTTCCTCATTAGGAAGACTGAATTCAGACAAAACTTAATTGGAGTTGTTTTCTCTAAATTCCACCCAGTCCTGTGAAAAACAAGCCTAGGATTCATCAAGGTAAAAAAAAAAGGGGGGGGAAAAAAAAGATTTGGCTTTTCTGTCTGATGCTCCTGATGCTGGGTCCCAGAGGGGACATAGCCTCTGAACAGGCTGCAAAGTGTAGGGCACACCCATCGTTTTTCCGTGAAAGCTGTAGACTCCTTGCCCTTAAATCAGCTCTGTGAAATTCTCAGCAACCCAGAAGCTGGTGTGGATTGCAAGGCCACTCACTTGGGCACAGAGGAACAGAAGTATTAAGTGGGAGGCAGTGAGCATCTGAAGTGCAGCAAACCTGCCTTGCACTAAAGCATTTTTAACTGACTTGTGAACATGCAGCTGAGGGACAAACTACTGAGTAAAATACATCACAGCACATCTCTGCTTGGTGGCAGCAGCCTGTGTGCTGTTTCCCACTCTGCCAGCTGTGCCAGGGAAGCTGAGGCTACACAAATGCACACACTCCCGAAGGAACCACAGGATTATCACTCACACAGACCAGCACCATGCCAGTTATACACTGCATATCTGTATTCTGGCGTACCCCAGGTGAGTTACTCTATCTTAGGTCACCACATGGAGCCTGAGGTACGTAAGGCTTCCAATGGCACACTATATAGGTCACTCTGCAAATTTTTCTCTACGGATATTTCACCCTCTGATGCTTGTATGTATCAGGAATAACTTTGCTAAAGTTAATTCAGTTCTGCTGTGGACCTTTGCACATCATACCTACTGGCTGGAATATATTGCAGTAATCAGTAAAAACATTTATCAGCATGCTAGGTACAGCTCTGTTTTGGATCAGTAAAGTAGGACATTGCGTATAAGGAGACTAATTGGTATTTTAAGTCTGGCTTTTTTTTGATCTGACTTCTTTGTTGTTTGGTTTCATGGATCAGAGCCAGCAATATTTTGGCTGTTGCTGGAACATCATCACAGCTGAGTAGCTGTGATTCATAACAGTTACAGTCTGAGTGAATAATGTTACTACTTTAAAAGCACTTCAGCAAGGTACTAATGCAGAATGTATAACTCAGAGGCACTCCTTTACCTCACACCCTTTCAGAGAAGCTCTAACCTTCAGAATTTTAGGGACTTTTTTTAGCCATTTAAGAATCGGTATTCTGTATTCAAATTATGAATCATTCGGTTTGTGGAAACTTCAGCATTATGTGAAACGTGCACACGTGAAAAATGAAGGGGTAGTCTATGCTCTAAGACCAGTAATCTTCCTGCTACAAGCATGAGAGCTTGATTACAGCAAGCGGGGTGTGCATCTTAGTAATGGCCAATTCTTCTTCAATAAAAGGAAGCCTGGAGACTTTTCTACATGACAAAGCATTTGGCAACAATGTTGTTTTGAAGCATTTCCTCCTCTGGTCACTTATTTCTACTCCTGTCAGCTCCTTCAGTCGCATTAACACGTCTTTTGTAGGGCTGCCCTATGAACCAGATCAGGAAACTGATGCAGGTTAAAAATTAGCCAGCACAGGAGGGGAAAAAAAAAAAAAAAAAGGCACAGCAAGGAACTGGCACAACGGCAAAAGCAGAGCGTGGTGGCATAGAGACAGAACGAGCACACAGTGGTGTGGGAAGGAAGTACGAATGCCTGAAATCCTCATTATCACTGAGTACTTGGGGGTCGTGAGAAAAACGGAGTCAGCATCTCAATTAAGTTTTGCCTTTACAAATTAAGTGTAGTTTTGTCAACTAGAAACATGAAAAAACCCACAATGCCTGGTCCACAAAATCCACAATGACAAAAACCTCTGCTAAGGTGTAAAATCAATGCAGCACATGGCAAGAGCCTGGAAAAGACCTACTTGTCTCCTCCAGCTGTAGCTGATCATTTACTCGAAACAGCTGTTATAAAGACCATGGTGCACAGGTGTGAAATGATTTCTTGAGGAAAGTCAATTTCCTAAGCAGAGGAGGCATGAGTGGTCCTAGAACAAGAATACTTTTGCAAAATCTGACATGGAGTTGGTGTGTAAGTCAGATAGGGAGCTATGATCCTGCTAGAAGAGAAATCCTGGCATGGACAGGAGAGGGTCGAGCAGTTGTTAGTGGCAGCTTTAGAAGAACATCTCTGATCGGTCCCCTGGCTTTTGTGGTGCTGTTCTTCAGTCTTTGAAGAGGTGAGAGATCTGTCGAAAACAGATGGGGACAGAAGGAGTAATGAATAGTAGCCAGTCACCTGCTTATGTAGTCTTCTGTGAAGCTGCAACTTAGGTATTTTGTTTGGGGCAGGGAAGATCATTTTCTTGTGTTGGTAGCTATGTGGCTCTGACTGGATAACTAAGTGCACAGTTTTATTGTCCAGTTTAGACATTCCATAATGAGAAAAGGGTATATATAAGTTGATTTCAAAAAACTATGTATTCTGACAGTAAACAGTCTATATTAAAGAAAAATTATGCATATTTCCTACTTTGCTTCAGTAAGTACTTGGTAAGAGCAGAGCAGGCCTGAGACGCTACAAATCTAATAATGAAATGAAAGCTTAATGTGTAACTCAGAGGCACTCCTTTACCTCACACCCTTTCAGAGAAGCTCTAACCTTCAGCATTTTAGGGACTTTATTTAGCTTTCTTGAAGGCTTGCCTGCTCTAGCAGTTCAAAGATGAGACTTCACTGAAACATTGCCTACCCTCTGCAAGATCACGAGATGCAAAATACATTGCTGTAGGATGACAAGGTTTAGCTCTCTGTGAGCTGTGAGGAAGGCTGTTGAATTGTACATATACTAGACCCTTAAAATTGCTGTTGGTGTGCTTTGGTAAACTTATTGCTGTGCTTCAAATTCTAGATATGACAGTAAATCCAACTAGAAGAATAGAGATGGCTTGCAACAAGGCTGATGTGAACTATTTCACTCCACTTCTGCCTTGCTAAAAAAACCTTTTTGGAAAACTTATTGCTGAAGGCAAGAGGGACATGTTTACTGGTTTTGGCTTGCAGCTATTAGATCATGGTGAGCAGGCTGTTAGAAGAATGTAAATTCATATATATATTTTATACTATTTAATTAGGGAATTTTTATTCAATACCTGAACACTGTCTGAAAGTCATATCATGTAAGTTTTGTTATGTGTCAGCCTCCCTTCTGACTCTTGAGGGCTTGGTGCATCCAGAAAAGCTTCATTATGATGTGTCTGCTGTTAACTTCTGCCTGTGCCCAACATTTTGGATTCTGGCTTGGGCCACTTATTTTTGTTTTCAGCTCTGTACGGACACTTAAAAACCCCAAAGAAACGAACAAAAAAAATCCACCCCTCACAAACAAACAAAATTTCTCAAATTTTATTTAATGTTATATTCTCTCTTTGGTACAGTGAATGGAAGCAATGAGAGAGACTTAGAGGAGGAAATAAGCTCTAATCTCACAACGTGTGAACATAACTTCAAGAAGCATTTTCTCTTAAGAACATTTTTTAGACTGCCTTAGCTCTGTGTATGTTCCTGCTTTGTCCTTTAACACATGCTATTGCAATTTAAAGTTTAAATGTGTTTCTCATTCTTCTGGAAACATGCCATTTCAGAGGTTGGGTAAGAAGGTTTACTTCCTTGACTAACAATACTAGTGTGTTGCCAAAGCCTTCTGAAAAGTGTTCAACGGCTTAGCTTGTTTTTAAGGTAAGAGTGTAATAAATATACTGGGTGAAAATTGTATTGGTGTTGTCTTCATGCCTGAAGTAGGAGACTTTACCAGTACAAGAGCAGATTGGTAACGTGGACAAGACAATGATGACAAATCTGGAAGGCATGCTGACGGTGAGCATCGTTCTGTCATCCTGTAATATGGTCAAGATCAATTTTTGTTTTCCTTGCTCGACCACCCCCGTCAGAGGGAAGGGGAACCAGTAGGTATAATCACAAGTCATCAACAAAACAAGTTTTGTGTTGTTTCAAGAACTAGGAAATTAAAAGCCACTGTTGTCAGCAACACCTCATACTAGGTATTCTATTTTTTACTGTATGATCAGAAATTATTTCAAAGAAAAATGAGTGCATGCTGATACTTCTCTGGTAGTGATTTCTCCAGCTGTAAGAGATCAGGCATACTCATGGTTTGCTCTTGGGAGGCAGAAGAGTAGTTTCAGCTTTTTTTTTTTTTNGAAATTTTTTTAAGTTTTTTTTTTTTTTTTTTTTACAATTTTCAGATGAACCAAAAAAACCTCAATTAAAAAAAACAACTAAACAACACAGACAAATAGAAATTAAGATTGCAACTTACATTGAATGTGTTTTAACTTAGCATCAAGATTTTGTGGTCCTTTCTTCCAGCTCAGATGCTGGCTGGTGGTTTTCTGTGGCAATCACAGACACTTTGCATCTTTGACTTTCTAAAGTGTGTCCCATCCCTCCCCCATTAGCAAATACTTATACATCAGTTATCGCTTTGCAAACGTCTTCTTGAAAGATATGCTGTGTAGAACAACCCATTAGTACTTGCCAAGAACTTTGAAATGGAAGGGTGGTCAATCCAAAAATCATACTGAAGAAAATTTATTTCTTCCTTCCTCACCCCCTGCAGCTTCCTATGCACAAGTTCAAAAATCTGTATTGTAAAAGAAGTAGTTCCATGATGGACTACAAAGAAGATGAACTACAAATATCCCCATATCCTAGACCCTTTGTATTAATTTAGCTACTGTTGCAGTGGTTAAGGCATTTGCTCTGCTGAGGAGAAGCAAGAGATGCTTCTGGACAGGCCAGGAATCATTCAGGGCACTCAATGTAGACTGTGTGTCTCTGAGTGCATGTTTGCTGTAAAAGATGGTTTGTCTTTGTCTCAATCGTTTGGTAGAGAAAGAAATATGTTTGTGTCTAGGATTGAGTGGAAACCTTTCTATATTATTTCCTTCTCTAACACACCAAGGATCAGCTTTTGATCTTGCGCACAAATCGATTTTTCCCTACGCTATCCCATACTTGGCATGATTTTTGCATTGAAGTAGAAAGTTTACCCAAACATCATCATCTTTGCTCTCGATGTAATGTCCATCTTCATTATGGGGCTCAAGTCTAGACAGCACAATAGCTAAAACAGAAGTGCCCACCCAACAGTACAGCTGACGTTATTGCTAAAGCTGGTGAAGCCACCCTGAGCTGTCAGTGGTAGAAACCTCAGGGAGAAAGATGACAGACAGGGTAAAACACAAACTTAGTAAGATTCATGCTTGCCCAGCAAACAAAGGAGAATGCTGGGCAAAGATAACCGCAGATAACTATAGAAGTAATGCTGTTATGTAGCTTATGCCTTCTGATGCTCCCCAGACTGACAGCTTTGCTCCTGCACTATACACAAGCATGTATGTTATTCCAGTCTAACAAAATACTAAATGAAGTAGAATCTCCTAACATTCATACAGCAGGCAGCCAGGGTGAACAGATTTCAGGAAGTGGCCAACTCGCTTGACTCCCCAAGCAGCAGCTGAATTGCCATGAATTAAATGGACCATTAGTCTGAATCAATGGGGCATTTCTCATGAGGGCTTGATTTTGTTCACAGCTATATTCTTCAGAGGCACTCAAGGGTTCGCAGTGCTGTGCCACAACTGGATATTAGTGCCTGAGAAACTGTGAGAGGGCTGTGCACGCAGGTCTTGCCTTCTGGGAAGGCAGTCTGATGAAATATGGAAAGGAGCATGATACCAGACTGAGGCAGTACTGCTGACATGCGTCCATGTTAAATTTTTTAACTATTTAGTAAGCCACTCTGAAAAACTGGGAGGGGTTTCCAGGGTAGGAAACTGTAGCCATGCAATGCCTTGTTTTGAAAAGAAAAGGGGTGTGAATGGCAACCTGATTCCTTCCTGGTAACATGCCAGTCATTTTGGCGGTTTTGTTTCACAGTGAAGTACAAACTTTTTGCAAGAGACTACTACCTTCCTATCAGAGGCATCAGAAGTCAAGTAACACCAGCATCTCAATCAATCCCTGTAATTCATTCATCAGACCATGAATTAGGGCTTCTGAGTGGGCAGATCCTCTTCAGTCCTGTTGGCTGTGCTCTGCAGGTGGAAAACCCCAGCAAAAAGGTGAGGTTGGACAGGTGAGAACAGTAGAACTTTGTAAGTTATGCTATTTTTTTTGGCCAGGGCTCCAGCAATGTGCACAGTGACTAGTGACTTAATCAGCTGACCCACTCTAAACCAGTCATGTACCTATACAAAGTCTGCACTCCAGCAGGGAAGGTAGTGCTTGTTACTGGAGAAATGAAATATTTTGAGGAATCGGAGGGGAAGGCCTCCTGTGGCCACTATACCCACTAACAAACTGCTCCCCATCAAAAGATACCAGACAGGAGTTCCTGAACTTGTTACTAGGGCTAGTTAATAGAGAGAACTTCAGGCTGAAGGTTACATAACAAATGTAGTTTACACCACCGTAATCGTTGAAGAGATGTAACCTACTATGCCCTGTGTGTGCCAAGTCAGAATTCAATGTTCTTTTTCATTTATGCTTGAGTGGACTTCACATGGGTGAGTTATGGGTGGAGATCTAAGGCATGAGTGGAGTTCAGAAGTTGCGCTAAGGACTGAGCGAAGGCGGGAGCGGTTAACACTGATGGAACAATACTCAGAGTTGTGAAGATTTTCCTGTATTACATGCCCCTCATGGGTTACCATAGAGAAAGAGGATAAAGAGTGAATGGAAGAAAAGACAATAAAGAGGGAAAAATGGAAGTTAAGCCAGCTGGCAGAGCTCTGACAACCTTTTGCACAGCCAGGAGATCTTGTTGCCACTGACTCAGTGAAGAACTGCTAAAAGCAGCAATGTTGCAGAGCAGTGAGCACCTGTGGGCCTTGACAGGACCCTGAGGAAGGACATCTGTAAATTCTTAGGTTGTGCTTCCTCCCTCTTCCTGGCCACTTCCAGCCTCAGTTACCAGCCCAGGTGCTGGCACGCTGCCTACAACAGTGGCACCTTGGCCCGGGCAGCCTTTAATCAACTGCTTGTGAGGGAAGGACCAGGACTCACAATGCCAAGCAGGGCTCAGCATCCCTTTCTTGTGGGCCCGAAGAGCCATTTCTGCCTTGTAGTGGTTACTTGCAGTTTTTAATTGCCTTGGAGCAACCTCCCAGGCACTGAGGTGGGGCACGTTGATTTCTGAGGTGCCTGGCACCAGTTGTGACCAGCAGCATGGACAGCAGGGCCTGAGCCACCTCCTCTGTGAGGGCTGCCAGCGCTCTGCCCTGGCGTGGCCACCGCAGCCCAGTCCTGGTCAACAGCAGCTGAACATGAGTCAGTGTGTGCCCAGGTGGCCAAGAAGGTCGATGGCATCTTGGCCTATATCAGCAATAGAGTGACCAGCTTGACGCTGGTGAGGCTGCGCCTCGAATCCTGTGTTCAGTTCTGGGCCTCTCAGTTCCGGGAGGACATTGAGGTGCTGGAGCATGGCCGGAGAAGGGAACAAAGCTGGTGAAGAGTCTGAACCACAAGTCTGATGAGGAGCAACTGAGGGAGCTGGGGTTGTTTAGCCTGGAGAAAAGCAGGCTCGGGGGGACATTTTTGCTCTCTACAACCACCTGAAAGAAGGTTGTAACCAGGTGGAGATTGGCCTCTCCTGCCAGGCAACCAGCGACAGGACAAGAGGACACGGGAGGTTCAGGCTGGCCATCAGGGTGAATTTCTTCACATAAAAGGTGACTGGACATTGGAATGGGCTGCCCAGGGAGGTAGTGGAGTCAACATCCGTGGAGGTATTTAAGGAAAAACTGGACGTGGCACTTAGTGCCCTGGTCTAGCTGCCACGGTGGTGTTCGGTCACTGGTTGGACTCCATGGTCTCACAGGACTTTTCCAAACCAAACGACTCCGTGTTGCTATCCCGCGCGCGACCACGGACCACCCGACCCCCACGGCCGCCTGCCGCGCGCGCCTCGTGACGTCACGCGCTGGGTGGGGACGGCGCTCCGGCGAGCAGCCGAGACACTTCCGCCTCGATAGGGCTCGGCCGCACCGCCTCGCGCAGGCACTTCCGCCTCGGTAGATGTCATGGCGGCGAGGGCGGGGCGCCCCACGTGACGCCTCCGAGGCCGGCGCGGTCTCGCGGCAGCTCTCGCGGTGGCTCGCGCCCCCCCCCGCCCGCGTCCCCCGCTCGCCGGCCGCTCGCGCAGCGCTCGACTCGCGCTATATAAAGGGGCGAGGCGGCAGCGCGGCGGCTGCAGCCC